>KE464108.1:28034-40844 GCA_000387445.2 Pythium aphanidermatum DAOM BR444 | reverse complement strand
CCTGTCGAGGCTGGCGCATGGTCGCCATCAAGATCACTCTTAGAGGGTTCACTATCACCTTGGCGTGCGGTCACTTGGGCAGTCAGGCTCATGAGTGCCTCAAAGGAAACGTCACGTCCTAAGAGCGCGGAAGTATCGACCATCATCATCACGCCATCGTCGTCTTGAGTGGGTGGTGCGTTATCGCCTCCATCAGCGTCATCGTCGAAGTCGTTATACTCATCTGCGTACATATCATGAGCTGCTGACACGACGGCAACAGCGGCAGCGACAACGGCTTCTTCAGAAGTGACAACTGTCTCATCGGGAGTTGGGACTTCTTTATCTGCTCTGGGTGAACTGTCATCAACCACAGGTGCATCTAGCGATGGTAGATCATCAGCTTTCCTCAACGTATCTGCGTCTTCCACTGTTTCAGTGACGATGTCAACTTGTGGTTTTGTGTTGATAGCTGGTTCATCTTGAGCTGTTGGTTCAGTAGAATCCTCCGCGAGTTGAGTTTGCTCTTTGTCTTTAGATGCTGTTGCTTCGTTTGACAAGGCGACATGGCTTACATGAGCAGCCTCAGAAACAGGCTCAGTAGAGACCTCTGCTGCCTTCGTGGGCACGTCCGACGATTCCAATTCACCTTCTTTCGTACCAAGGCTAGCTCCCCCCGATGCTGGTCTCGGTTGTGACAACGCCTCAGCCGCAACCGCTTCCGCTGTTGTTGTTGGGTTGATTGCTGGCTTCTTCTGAGCAGCACCTGCTGCTGCCTTGGCCGTTGACGACGCTCTGCTTGCGCTCGTGGGTTTGGTCTTCGAAGTGGCTGTCACCTTTGCTGGAGCACGAGAGTGTGACGAGCTGTCAGACTTGAGGTTCTTGGGTGGAGCTGGTGTGTACAACGACGGCGACACCGTTGACACTGCTTTCGCAGGTGGTGTTGCTGGGTTTGCCGCCGATGCCTTAGCAGGCGTCGACCTGGCAGTAACGACACCTTTCGACTTTTTCGAGCTTGATTCCACTGGTGTGTGTCGGCTGATGGACGTAGGTGCGACGCGCGAGGTCACTGATGCACTTACCCCCGGCTTCTTTCGAACGTTGTCCATACTTCGTTCTGGCCTATTGCCTTTCATTGGGCTCTCAGATACTTCAGTGTCAGCTGCTAAGGAGACACTACTGCTGTGTGCTAGAGAGGACTTGGCTTTGTCAATCATTTTGTGCAGTTTCTCCGCGAAACTTAAACGCTCACGCTCTTCTGCGGCATGACTTTGGTGGATCGGAGCTTCCATTTCCTCTTTGAATAGCTGGGCGGCATACGAATTAAGCGATTCTTTCGACACGTCGAGATGCATGTTTGGATTGTCACCACGCGCAGTTGGTTTGCTTGTTCTTGGTACCTTTGCGGATACCTTGGGGCGACTGTATCCTGTAGTATTCTTGCTTCTTTTTGGAGTTGCTACGATCGGAGATTGCATCGCCACAGCCGAACTGGACCCGTTGTCTAGTTTAAGCTGGAATGAGGCTGCCCGTGGGGTCTTCGATTCTCCTTCACTTTTCCTCTTCACCAATGCACTACCTCTCGCCTGCTCTTCTAATCTCCGCAGAGTGGCTGGCGACTGTTCGTCGCTGTCGATATCATCATACATGCCCCGACCGCTGGAAGGATATCCTCCATTACTCGTACGCACTGTTCGTGAGTCGCTCGCTTTGGAGTCGAGCTTTCGTGACCGACTGGAAAGTGGTTTATCTTCCTTGATGAGCATTCCCCCGTAGTTTTTACAGGTGATGCCCATGATTTGGCGTCAGGCGCCACGTTTGCAGCAGCAGAGATGATGTGCGTCTTCAACTGCCGCCGTTTGATGCCTTGCGTCCGACCATCTCCATGTTGAAGGGCTGTTTTGGCGTCCACGCCGTACGTTTCAAATAATAAATTCTGCCGTTCTTCCTTGACAAATCGTCTCTTGTCCTGCACAAGAGCATTTCCTTGACTGTCTAAAATCACTAAAGGACTTCCGTGATTTCGCGGTGTCTGCCCGTATGGTGCATACAGCTGCTGCTGATAACCTGATGGAGATGGAGCCACGGGACCACCAGACGGGCGGATATTGGGGGGAAGGTGCGGTGCATGGCCGATGGGCGATGCATACTTGGAAAATGAAAGGCCATCACGCGATGTAGCTGCGATTGTTCCGACATATTGCTGATGGGTGGGTGAGGGGTATCCGTTCATCGAGTTGACGCCATATCTGTCTGTCGCTGGTGCTTTCCGCTTCGTGCCTGTGCCATTCTTTGTCCTACTTCGACCTCCAACCTGCTTATGCTGCTGTATCGCTCGCCTATGATGATGTTCCTCCATGGAACTGGATTCGTCAAGGAGGTCATACGCGGTACCGTGCAGTCGTCTTTGCTGGTGAGCTCTGGCTGTGGGTGAATGTTGCTGCTCCATGCTACACAGTGCGATTTCCTTGGATGCACTTGCAGCATACGTTTGAATCCCAGGCTCCGTCGGGTACTTGGCCATAACTGTCGACAGTTCACTCAGTCCATTGAGATCAAGAATCATCTGAGCAGCATGCCGGTGGCACGATGCCAGACACATAAGCAGCGTGCCAACAGCACAACACGCTTTTTGTCATCGAATGAAAGTGCTTGACGAAGCAAAAACAACAGCAGAGACACCGGAGAGAGATCACTTAGAACAGGCCCTGAGATGGCATCCCCACAAAGCGCTTCAATCGTCGTCTTGTCCCCCAGTTCGCACAGCTCGAGCAAGACTTCACACGCGTAATAGTGCACCTGCCGAGTGTGCACGCTGTACGTCTTGTGGAAGATGATTGTGGCGAGAACCAAATGCGAGACGCGGTTGTCTAGTAGCGCCACCAGCCCTGCGTAGACGCGGGTGAATACTGCTAATGCCCCACATGCGGACGCTTGAAGGATCGCATCCTCCGCGAACTTGCGCATTGCGATCATCACCAAGTCCACGATGCCGTTCCGTAAAAAGAAGTGCGTGCTCTTGCCACACAGGAAGCACAGCCGTCTTGACAAGACAAACCCGTAACACTGAATCACAGCATGGGAGTGATGCCGCTTCAGGATCTCGATGAGCATCTCCTCTCCGCGGCGTGCATGTACGAGCTCGGCTGTGGCTTGAGGATACGCGCGCATATGTTTCACAAGAGTCGACAGGAGTGTTTTGGTCGCAATCGGGTCGATTGCATTTGTTTCGAGCTGCTGAACTGTGGCGAGAATCCCAGCATATTCGTCCACTGCTCGGGCGTCCTGAGGTGGCTCGTGTCGAACAGGCTCATTAGATTCCTTGAGACCCTGCCCAGGCGCGTCTGAGCTTCTGGACACGTGTTGGCTTTTCTTGATTGGATCCTCTATCTCTGGAGGTGTGCTGGTGGTCGTGTCCTCTTTCTCAGGGTCCTGTGGGTGACTCACTTCAACCTCTTCAGTCTCAACCATTACAGATGGCTGACTTGATTCCTCGTGGTCCCTCACATCTACCACAGGTAAGACTTCCTTGCTCACATCTTCGTCCATAGTGACGGTCTCATCAGCCTCAGTATCATGCGCCGCCTCCACTGACTCTTCAGGCGCATGGTCAGCTCTGGAATCTGCTTCTTCTCTCGCTCCTTCCCTCTCCTCCGTGCCCTCACTCATCGATTCACGTATACGTTCCAATTCGACGCTTGGCTCGACCTCTCCGTCGTCGTACTCGATTGTGAACGTGCCATCATCCAGCACTTCCTGGATCTTGCCAGGATACCACTCATCGCCGCCTGCGTACCGTCCAAAGACGCGCGTGCCGACGCAGATCGTGCCTCGCTGGTGTACGCGCAGGTACTCGACTACGACGTGCTGTTCGCTCTCGCCATCATCGTACAGCACGTCGTACGTGCCGTCGCTGTCATGCCATGCCGCGATGACCCCTGGGTACCACACATCGTCGCTGTTGCCGTCGTAGAGCCCATCCACGCGGTCCCCTACAGCGTACGCATCCTCGTGCGCCATGGCCTCTCCTGACGGCCCGCAGTGGTGTGTCTATGGCACCAAGGGGCGACGTCCCAGTGATAACCGATCGCATGTTGCCTTTTCATTTCGCTTCCGTTTCATCTCCGCCGAGTGCCCAAAACGAAGAGGTTAGAAACCCAAAATACAGCACGAGTGGTGACGGCGATCGCCCAAACTGCTTTTGCTTCTTCTCAAGGTGACTTTTTTTAAAAGTCAACGATGAGCTCAATTACGCACTATGCACAGAGCTGATATGAGAGTATATGGAGATGGATTGGAAGAGTAAGCCCAAGAATGACCAGTATGATATGATTGATCCTCGTCTTGAAAAAAACGTTACAAAAGAATGTCGAAGAGCATGGCATCAGGTGAAGTTGGTGTGGGGGGAATGCCCTATAAGACCGTGGAACCAAGACAACGTGATTGTAGGAAGTGTTCTTACCAGCGTGAACAATGACACTATCAGCCAGGTTATTGCATGTTGCTAATACATAATCATCCTCTCATCGCCCTCTAACCGCCAAGAGCTCAAACTTGGGCATCTTTTCATTACTTCACAGTGCCATTTGAGTCTGCCGCGCTTTCTCTGCTCGGATCTGCTCGATAATCTGCATAACTTGCTGTCGATCAGCCTCTAATTGCGCCATTCGTCGTTCCACTGGCCATTCTTCAAAACGTGGCTGACTTCGAAGCGCTGCTTGAGCTCGTTGGAGTTCCGCACGGTCTTGCTGCGCTTTGTGTGCAATTTTCGCTCGAAGGTAGTCGCACTGTGATACCACACAGTGCTGTCCATGTGGTGTCGGACACGTCTTCGCGTGGAAGCATAACAATCCCCAGATTCGAGAACAATTCGCACAACTGTTAGGCAAAATATTCACACAACGATGTCAGTTTGTTGTCCTACGCGTCAGGATCCCTCCAAAGCGTTGTACCTTTCGATTGGACTAATCTTCCGCCGAGGCCCATAGCATTGAACGAAATGGTTGATACTCGCCTTGATCTTATGACATCGTCCATCATTTTCCTGGCACTGGGTTACCCCACATGTTGCCGCGTGGATCAGCGCTTCGTTGTAAACGAGAAATTTTTGTTCATGTGTACTTCCACCGCCGAGACTACTCGTTGAACTCATCAAGCTCGACGTACTCGCGGTAAGGCTACCGCGAAACGAGCCTGTGTCCATTTCCACGTCCATGATGCTTTCACTCTACAGGGCGTTTCCTTAGTTGAAGTCGTGTCGAGGATTTGGCTCTGTTTCTCTGCAAAAAACGATAATAAGTACACACCATGGAAGCGCAGGGCCACGTAGGTGATGCGAATATACCGCGGGTATCAGGGGAGCCACGCACGGCGCTCCAAGGGGGATTAAGTTCACGGAGGGAACTTCCTTCGTAGTTCCTCTTCCCGTTTCCTCACCCGGGGGAACTCACACAAGCGGGGCAACGCGACAATCACTCTGGACGTCATACCCCTCGAGAGTGACCTGCGTGATCAAGTTATGAACAGTTATTGGCAGATACAAACGTCAGTCTGGGCAGAAGAAACCAACGTCATGCAGCCAGATCGGCAGCATGGGACGTGAATGCAATGCCAAGGTCGTCGGTCACTCCTGAGTTAGAATGATCGGTCTATAAGCGAATAAATATGCTACTGACTACAGCTTTCCTAATGCGCTTAGCGCTACGAATCTTTGCGGCTCTGCGCACATACTGGGATCATGCTGAACATGCGCTCGGCCTGAACGGCTGTGCCTCATCGACCGTGAGTTGGCAGTGATGGCGCACAAGCTGTTGGTGGGACGCATCGAGTTCGGTGTATCCCTCGAGATTGCCAAGCGCGATAGCGTGGACGTGTGGATAGCACTCAAGATGGTGCCAGTTGATGCACACGTAGCCGTTCTTGTGCTGGTAGACGACGCCAACTCGAAGGCGATTGACCTCAATTGTCGAGTCGCACGAGCGACAGCACGCGTGCGCGCGGCGTGTGCACTCAATGATGTAGGTCCCATCGCGCGTCCACGGCGACTCGATGCAGTCAGCGTTGGTGGGGCTGTCGACGTTCATGCTTGTGTGTAGTTCTGGGATTGTTGGCTAATGAGCTGAGGAGGTGCTGGGCTTCCCGCTGGTGATCGCCGGTGATCCCCGGTACTTCAATGCACAATGCGGTATGTAGCCACCGCGTACTAATAGTCAGCTGGTCGAGCGAGTTGTGGGCACTGCGGGGGCTGTCGCGTTTCCAGGAGGCCAAGGTCCGACTGCACTTCGTTGACTCGAGCAGAGGATCAGCGTGGGAGGCTCGTTTGTTGGCGAGTGTACGTTCGCGACTTGATGCAACTGCTCTGGACAGACAAGACACTGAAGCTGGACTCGTGATCAGGAGTGGTCTAACTGGGCGAGTCGTGAGAGGGTGGCGAGGGATCGGAATCTGGCCTGGGGATCCGTGCCTGCCGGCCAACTGAACCAGACTGGAGTTGGGAATCCAAGGTGTTGCTGGACCTCGAGTCCACGTGAACCGGGTGCTATTACAGACAACTCCAACCAACACCTCGACCGACGCCTCGTCTGTACCCAAATCCGGCTGTCGCACAACTCCTGGTGGGCTGTGGGGCAAATTAGACCCGTGGACCATCAGTTCCGAAGTTAGACCTCTATCTCTTGATGCTTCTGCTCATCCCCCTCTGGGGATGGACTGGAGTCCAACATTATTTGTATACAGAAACCAAGTCTAGATGCCGGTCTGCACCTCTAATAATGGATGGACCCATGGGAACCTGCACTTTGCTTCTCGATAGGTATTGTGGGTGAAGGGGTTCTGGGCCGAACCCGAACCGTTTTGGCCAACAGCGGTCACCGTGACCGTCACGTGAGATTCGTTCCCCGGAAATCCAGGTGGTTGATTTGTGACTGTGGTGATAAAATCTGCCCAAATATCAACACGTTTCATCCTGGCATAAACTTTTTGATAAAGCGGCGTGTCGCTGGGCTCTTCGAGCAGTTGGTCGTGACGATGCCCACTTGGCAAGTGACTTGCCGCTTCGAGCATGGAGAGATTGCATTGTAGCCTCCATGCAACGTGAAAGGACTTCCTCATGCGTTCAGTCATGACGATAAGGCTTATCATAAGCCTCTGTGTCCGAAGTTCTCCGTTCACAGATGGGGGAATCTGCACATTCTCGTGCTTAATCATCAGCTGAGTGGCGTTACGTACGAACGGTGCCGCAGAGAGCATTCCAGCATGGACCAGCCAGCCTTGCATGGATTCGGCGTGCGTTTCGCCCGTGGCTTTTCAAGCTTGACCAGAAGATGCCACGGTGACTTTGATTGTACGTACAGTAGAAGTAGTGGCTCTACCTACAGATCCTAGGGGCGGACCGTCGACGCCGAAAAACGGCTTTCTTCTTTCAGTCACTACGGTTCTCTGTAGCCTCGGGCTTCATGTTCTCAAGTCTACGTCTGCTTTGACATGTCCCGACGCTTCTCATTCGAAATCCGGTGATGGATGTAGGACCGACCGATGTGCTCAACGACGCGCAACCATTACGACCCGTTTGTCTTCGGCAGTTGCCACAGGCATCGCAGAGCAGATGAGAGGAATCATCCTACACTGGTACTCGTAGCATTGTTCTGAGGCGGACTCATAGCTTCTACAGTAGTCTCACCCTACTGACTACATCTAACACTAGGACACTAGAACAGAAGATGAAGTAGTTTCATATCTTTGGGTATGGAGAGAATCGTGAAAACCCCTTCTTCAGAAACATCCGAAGGGATCCCTCGACTCCCATGCTTACTCTTGGCGCAGCTCTCCTCTCACACAGTACATACGGAAGGGCTATGTACAGTGCGATCAATGAGAAGAGCATTGGCCGATCCACGCACACAGCGCATCGCACATCGCAGACAACGAAGAAGCCCCACTCCTAAGCTATTGCAGTCTGTCCCTTGAGGCGGAAATCACAGAATGACGCTGTGCGACGTCGAGGTCAACTGGAAGGCAAACCACTGGCTGACAGAGCTCGATTTTCATCCAATCAAAGATCAAGAAAAGAGGCTTTTCATCAGATCATCGACAGTACTCAGAGGCGGTAAATGGCTACATGTAACCAACATGGAATGATGATGCTTAGAGAGAGTAAGTGAAGCGTCCACGGTGGGTGGATCGATCGCCCTCGACGCTAAAGAAGCGCTTGAGCCAGCTCGTGCGCAATATCTGTGAAGTGTTGCCATCGACAGGCATGCTGACATTGCGAACGAACGCAAACTGCGCGTCGAGACGGAACAGCACGGAACTGTCCGTCATGCCTGTGTACGTTGCGCGCTCTCCGTAGTCTTCCGGTCGATCTTCGACCAGGCGCAGCTTGAAGAGGCGACATATCGATACGACAAGGTCGGGGGTCGATGCGGTGTCTGGAGACGCTGTTGTTTCTTCGACGAACTCAACCTTGCGGACGCATAAAGATCGCTGGTCGAGAAAGCCAACATGCTGACACATGCGTCGGAAGTCCTCAACATAGACCGCTGTAGACGCGAGCTCCTGCGTGTGAATGGCGGAAGGATTACTTGTTGTGGGTATCAAAGGGAGACGGCGGTTGCTGCTGACGTAGGAGAGTCGACACTCGCCTCCTTCCTTTAGCATACCAAACGCAGCCTCGATGACATGTGCCTTCTGCGTGGCTGAATGGAAAGAGCAGTTGATGATGGCGAGATCTCGGCTGCTTAGAAGGTGGCCGTGTGTAGGGGAGTTCAAGTCGAGTGCAGAAGCGCGGATCACATGGAGGTTGGAGGAGGCATAGCCGAGAATCTTGGTTGTGTACGCCTCGGTGTGAAGTTCAGCCATGATCGCCGCCTCTGAATTGGATTCGATGCACGTCACAGACCCATGCTCTCCCACAAGAGACGCAGCAGCGAACCCATCGCGAATGCAGTTATTGCCAATGACGACAACATCTAGACCATTGATGCCCTGAGGAAGGGAGAGTCCACAGTGCACACACGCAAAACCTTGCAGTTCCACTGGCACAGCTTCTAGTAAAGAAGGTGGAGCGGTATCAATACCATCATGCGGCTCGTATTCTCCACACTTCATCGCAGCATGGCTGCGGAGATTCCCCAATGTCGACGATATCGAGTGAGTGTCGCTGCTACCGAAGAAGGACGGTGAGAACTGGAAGCCACTGTTCCATCGGCCGATGAGGTCGGGTCGAGTACCAAAGCCACTTCCCCTCAGCCGCTTCGCAGCTATCTCAGCGCTATCTCCCGCGGCAAACAAACGGTCACTGCCTAACTCTCCAGGCGTCTCTACGATCGCTCCTTGTTCACGACCGCTGTTCGTCTTCCGCAGTCGGATACCGTTCCTGTTCTTGAACCGAGCAAGCCATCCAACCGACAGCACCAACTCCTCATCCTTGATACCATGCTGCTGCTTCAACCTTTGCGCTTCTTCTAAGATTACAGCTTCCGTCAGCGCCGAAGGTCCCTTCGTGATCGCATCGCCATCAAGGCTTGTCGTGTCATGGCGTGTGAGATAGGATCGAATCGACTTGACTAAGTCCTCTTCAAAAGCCGGGAACAGTGGTTTGCGCTTACGCTTCCTGTTCGGGTTCGGATGTCCGTCGATCTGCAGTTGCCGCCACTCCATGCACATGATCTTGGACAGCGTCGAGCGTCCAACTTCCCAGCCAAACTTGGCGGCGATTTCTTGGCGCAGCGTGTCATGCGAGGGCACGAAGTCGGCGCGCGTTTTGCACTCATTGATCTGCTGCTCGCAGAACGTCTTCACCACGAACTTCTCGTGTACGGACAGCGTCGTGCGCTTGCCCTTGGTCTTCTCCTTTGTCGTTGTGGCGACAGCTCCTTCCAGCGCCGGCTCGGGCTTGTCAACCGCATCGACGTACTCGAGTGACGCGTCCATGTTCTTGTAGAGGGAGGATGCAGTGAGTCTGCCTGCATGGCCACGGAAAACCGATCGTCTCGTTTAAGTACGACTAGTCTGGGTTAGCTTATGGACAACCGTACATACAGCAGTTCCATCGGAGGCACCAATGGGAGGAGCTGATGATGAAGCTGCCGTGACGATCGAGTTCTGCTGCATCTGCAGGCGCTCCAGTGACGTCAAGTGGCGCAAGCATGTCTTCTCGAAGGCCCATCAGCGCAATAGCGTTGAGTATCTAGCGACCAGAACCGCGAAATTCAACGCCACTCGCTCGCTCATCCTAGGGAGTGTTGATGGTGTTGAGGCGAGTTGGAAGAGCTACTGTGGGTTCTGTGAAGTCGACGTGTGCGTTCAATGACAGAAGCGCTGGCTGATCTTGCCTCATGTCTACTGACGCAATTGTGGTGGTGAAGTGTCGGATGGGAAGGGTGGATCGAGCATTACGCGGCGGCCAGCCATCGCAGGCAGTTGAACCAATTCTGCCAGCGCCACCGATGTGATGCGACGCAACAGTGCCGCCAGCAGCTCTGCCTCTCCTCTGAAGATGCTGTGAAGGTAACTCGATATGAAATACACGTGTGATCGTCTCTATATGTTAATTCAAGAGGGATGTTTGTCAGCTTCGAAAAGCCATCGCACAAGCGACCGAAAGAGCAACGCATCCTCACGAACTTGTGCCTGCTGAATCGAGAGCTCGAGTGGCAGCACACTCAGAAGTATTTCTTAAAGCAGCAGCTGCGCGGCTTGAGGTATATGGTTGTTGTGTCTGTGGTCTGGTGCTTTGAATCTAACTGACCTTCCGACTTGTACATCTAGCACGTCCGCCAAATCCCCATTGATCGACCTCCCCAACCCGTGGAGATTTCTCATCAGGGAAAAGAGCTCCATACTTCCATGCATTCTAGTCAGCGCGGGTCCACTTCGCTAATTGGACAGGGGCTAAGTAGCATCAGGAGGATAGATTGGGCAGATGGCGTAGCCAATATTCACTCCTCAGCCATTCCACCATGGATGGTAGAGAGCGAAGAAGAATACAGACGCCGAAATCAGCGAGTTGGGACGAAGCGACCGAGAGAATCACAGCTCGACGGCACAAAAGGGAACGATATGTTTGCAAAGCTGAATCCCAAATATGACGAGAAAACTTGGCTTCCAAACTTTGGAGGAGTTTGGCAAGAAGGTCCACGATCGAAAATGCAAAAAGAATTCAGGAAGGCGCAGGCAGGTCCAGCTTCTTTGATCGACAGGTCGAGTAGCAAGTTCTCGACTCCATCAAAACGCGTCTCTACAGTAGAAGCAGTCAACTCCGAAGTGACGATTTCTCAACCTGGATCGAATCCTAGCGATTCGGCGTTGCAGCTCACCGAGAATCTACCAGGATTTGGCAGTTCTCTCTACGAATGTACAGAACAACACCGCTCTGTGGGTGATATGCAGCTGTCCCAGCGCAATGAGGTGAGGATTACAATACAGCAACCCCTTCCAACGGCACTGGTGAGTGGAATACCGCTGAGCGTATAGAGTACGCACTCAACGAATGTTATGAATGTGCGAACAGGACTCCAAGAAACAGCTCCTTCTTGCCCAGAAAGAGCGGCTACGGGCGAAGTTGGCTGCCAAGCGTGGAGCTCCACCCCCATAGTGTTCGCGCACACATACATACGTCGTCAAAACAGTGCACTCCACTCTCTGTTCCTGAATATTCCCGCATGAAGAGAATGCAAATTTCTAACCTCATTGTACGTCTCCAACTCGTCTAGTTGGCCGCCGCAGCAGCAGCATCAGCAGCCTCCTTGGCAGCATCCTTCTCAGCCAAGACCTTCTTGAACTTGTTCACTTGGGACGCAAACGCCTGATTGCACTTTTCCGTGAACGGCTTGCGCATGTCGTAAGCATCTTCTCCATCGGCGTAGTATCCTTTCTCAATGTCGTACACCCTAACACACGACACCACGATTAGCTTCTTTTGACACCACGACGCTTGAAGATCAACGTACTGGTACTCGAGCGTCTTGCGGTACAGGTGGATCGCAGCTGCGTTGCCTTCACGCACGTGGAGCGACACGTACTCAGCGTTGAAGTTCTCCACCATGGCGCGTTCTGAGCATTCACGCCCAACGCATCAGTTCAATGACAAGTTTTCTATCTCACGTCCTTTAAGTTTTCCACGTACGCGCAGCCTTCATGAGCTTTGTGGCAATACCCTTCTTTCGGTGAGTACGTAGCACAGCAAGCGACGTGATGTGGCCGTGTGGCACCGATGCCTCTTCCTCCCTACGGGGTGACAGGCATTCGTGAGCTGCACTGGTGACATTATTCGCCCTTTCACACGCACATCTTGGCGAGCACGTAACCGACGATCATGCCGTTGTGGTCTTCAGCCACGTAGAGCAGTTGTGGCCACGTCATGATGTGGTAGTAGTAGTACTTCATCTGGTAGTTCTCTGGCAGACACCAGAGGTTGGCATTCTGCATCTGCAGGAGGTCTTGCGCCTGTGCTCCCCACGCTTCCGTCAGCTCTCCACTGCGCCCACTTCCCCGCCCACACGCCGAGGCAGAGCACCCTCGATACGCACCGTCGCGTTGCGGATGGACACCATGATCACGTCGTCGCCTCTGGTCGAATAAGTCCACTTGGCTCAGGTTTCCATTGCCACAGATATCGGTTGATCTTCCCAGTCGGAATTATCCTGTCACTGACGGTACGATCTTTGCTCAATCCAACCTATAGGATGCGTTTTGATTGGTTGACTTTGTTATGACCTTCACTCGTCCTATATTTTCAGGTTGGTTTGCGAAATTTGATGCCGCTGAACTTACTAAATTTGTGAAACCGACCCACAGAACAACGCTCCCATCGGTGCCTGCAGAACAAACACC
>KE464108.1:11237-27896 GCA_000387445.2 Pythium aphanidermatum DAOM BR444 | reverse complement strand
GCTGCGCGCTGTAGCGTCGTCTCATTGCATCACATAGACGCTGCTCGATTCAACGGTGCCCTTGTAGGGCCCAGAACTGCTGTCTGGGATGAGTAGTGACACATTTAAGCTCAAGCTCAAGCTCACGGCGCCATTAGTGCAGCGCCATGACGAAGGCAAGAGTCACCAAGGCGGCAATGATAGCGAACGCATACGCATCGCACCAATGGATGCAGACGAGAACAAGCCACTGCTGATTGGCGCACGCGGTGGTGCAGCACTCAAAGGGTTATTGAGTACAGCGCCGAACCCGGAGGAGGCCATCCGAGCCTTCCAGTCAGCCCACGGTCTCAGTTTTAAGACGACAGCAGAGCAGCACGGCGCGACGCAAGCGAATGGCTCGAGTGAGCGCGTACAACGCTTTACTCCGGCAGAGCAACTACTGGATCTGCTCCACGTCAGTCGTTCGGGCGTGTATCAATCGTTACTGAGTAAACTCATGGACGAAATGCTGTTGCGAATCCAAGAGCTAGCACAAGAGGAGCTTCAGCGGTTACTGGAGGCAACATTTCCATATATTGAGTTCCGAGAGCTCCGTAAAATCCCCATCGCGATTCTTTCACGACAAGAGGACACCCCAGAGGCATACCTTCGAGAATTGACGGAGAACCGCCGGATCCTGAGCGAGCTGCCAGTCCACGTACGCCGCAAAATTATGCATGTCGACAAGCTCGAGCTACAGTATTTTGTCGAGCAGTGCACGCAGGAGTACATCGAAGAGAAACTCGACTGGTACTTGAAGCATGGCGGAGGAGTAGCAGCAACGAGTTCCATTTCGTCGCGTCCAAGTGGTAATGGGTCAGCGTCTTCAGTTAGTGACAACGGAAACGACCTATGGAATGTAAGCAGCCACATGCCATCACCGTCCACTCGAAATCACACACAGAATGCACCAGAGGAACGCCGGCGGCAAAGCGCGGCGCTGTCCGCCCTGAGTGAAATGATCGGAGACTCTGAGTCACTCTATCTGACTACTATTGAGATCTTGAAGGAGTACGTGGTGACAGCAAATATTCCGGGCAGTACGAACACAAATGCAAAGGACTACGTCGACTATGTGCCACTCCTGGGAGCACTTCGATGTGATCTGGCCAACTTGCAACGTGACAAGACGACTCCGCTGCTTCGAACAGATCCCCTACACAAGTTCATCTGGTTCTTGGACCGTGCTGTGAAGAATCAAAACACACTTGATCTCTCACAGCTGCATGAACTCCTCATGGTGATCAAGAGGCTACGAACTGGTGATGTTCCTCTCAACAAGAAATTCAAGAAGAAGTCGGAGATTCAGGAAGAGGAAGATAACTTTGAGATCGTGCTTGGCCCACCGCCAGTTGATCAGTTGCTGATTGTACTGGACAAAATTGCGAAGGTGGATGCTCGCATGATTTTTGCTGAACCAGTCCCTGATGATGTACCAAACTATCGAGACATTATCAAAGAACCAATGGACTTGTCCACCATGCGAAAGAAGGCAAAGAAGGGCAAGTATAAGACGTTGGAAATGTTCACAGAAGACTTCAATCTCATGATTAAGAACTGCATGACATTCAACCCCGACACGACCGTTTTCTACAAGGAAGGCAAGCGAGTGGGTAAACGTGGGCTCGAGATTATTGAGAAAAATGCAATTACTCTCCGAGGTGAACCGCAGCGAATTCGGGCGAAAAAACGAAAGAAAAGTGGACCGGCTGAAGCAATGACAATGTTGACGAGTTCTGGTGTCACTACGCTTAAGGATTTTGGAGACGTGGATCAAACGGGTATGGTGCCTGAAGGCATTTGTGAGGAAACGCTGGCTGATATTGCGATGATCCTGTGTGACCCGCACGTGAAACAAATGCTGTGCGATGCTCTGCTCAAGACATTGGTGTCATGTCTACAAAAACGGGAGCTACCAACTGATAACTTGGTTTGCCGAGGACTAGTTCAGTTACTCCAGATCGGAAATCCTGCCAGTGTTCGTAGAATGCTTCGCAAACGAGACTTCGTTTTGCGTGCTCCTCAAGTCGTCACAATGCGGGTCATGCTACCGCTACTGATTCGTGCGATGTCAACATATAGAATTGGTTTGGGGACTCATCCGATGCAGGCGTCTCGTGAACCAAAATCGCTGAAGCAAGATTTGTCCGATAGTGTATTGTGGGAAAATATGCTCCGAGCAAGTTCAGCAATTCGTTCCCTTACGAAAGCTTTTGTGCTCCAATGCTTCAAAGATCATCATGTAGAACTCGCTGCGTATTTGCTCGAGCTGTTGACTCTGGTTGAGGACGATCTTCTCTTCCGAGATCGGATATTCCTGCATTCCTTAGGAGAGATTGTGCTCAATGATGCCAAGTCGCACACGTCGAGTCTATCAAGCAACGATAGCGACTTTGGACAGTCGTCGAATGGCAACAGCGGAAGTCTGGAGTCGATAACCCATTCTCTCATCTGGAAGACAGTTGTTGACCGCTTCCTTGTGCACTCAGTTGAAACAAGAACGATTGCTGCTAAGCAATCGGTTGGTTCAGCAGTTCAGTACTACGACCCGGAAGAAGGTGATGAAGTCGAATCTTTTACTGACAACGGAGACACTGCAAAGCACCTTGTGGTGAAGTCGTATCCGCTTCCTATTTTGCACGAGAAGGCGATTATGGTGATTGCCACGGCTCTCAACAATGCCAGCAAGGCTAACTCGGGAGCTTGCGACTCCATCACTAATATGTACTTGCGTAAGATGCTTGGGACTACTCGGCTGAGTTGTTCTTCACGAAACGATTTTGAGGCTCTTTGGAATAGCCAGTCATTCCAGCAGTGTCGCCTCTATTATGAACCGCTCCTCTCAAGGTGTCCGCAGTTGCGGGATGACATTTTCTCCGACCATTTTGAAAGCCTTGGCGAGGTGAAGACCGACGAAAAAGCCGAGAGCAAAGCAGATGCAGTAAACGACGAAGCAGCAGACGGAGGTGCAGCTGAATCGCATGAAGACGACCCAGAGCGGGAGGCTGGTGAGGTTGAGGAAGATGCCATGATGAAAGATGAACCATGATGCGGATAGAAGATCGTATTTTGGACATGCGTGAGGGTTCGTTTTGCCACTTGAGTGTCAATAAATGCTATTAATTGGTCAAAATGGCTCTCGTCTCGTATATGATTGGATGAAAAGAGTCGGTGGAAGTCTCCACATGCTGCAACAGGCTCATTCGACCAAGCATCATGACGAGCCGCATCGAAGAGACTTTGCGCTTGCAGTTTGGCACTGCCGCGACTGCTGTGGGCACGCAGCTTTACGCGATCGAGAAGGCCAACGATGGGAACGTACGTCCTATGACTGGCACGGACAGTGGGGTGTAGCAGCAGCGTTTGAGTGACTGGGATGCGTGGCGTCTGGAGTAGCCTGTGTTGCACCGTAGTGATGGCAGGCCGCGCGTACTCGCATTCGAAGCGAAAGGTAAGTCATGACCGAGAGGCGATCCATAAATGTGGGTGTGAGTGGGCTGATGGTGGCGTTGGGCTGTGTCTCAAGGCCGCATCCAGCGTAAGGTGTCCGTGACAGAGGCTGTCAACCGGACAGCGACTGCACCGGCGAACGACCAGTCCGCAGCAGCATGGTGGGTCCTTTTCGCATAGTGACTGGTTCTCTGTGGCCGATGAGCGAGCGTTGTGTGGCATCAAAGGGGTGGTGGCGTCCAGGTATTCGATCAATCTTCAGCGGCACCTACGTCGGTGTCTGCTCCGCACAATGAACTCTGGAGCTGGGATGATTTTTCGGACAAAAATCTCGTTGAAATCGATCAATTCCGACCGTACATGCCTCTGCATAACTTCTATGAAGGACAGTCAGCGTCACGCGATGGTAGCGTGTCTCTGCAGGCGATGGATATGATTGAGGATCGACTCCGCGGGGTTTTAGAAGAGTGTGATAACCTCAAGCTGGTGCAGAACTTTGTCGACGTGGACTCGTCATGGGGAGGCTTATCGTGTGAGGTACTGACATACTTGAGTGAAGAGTGCCCGAGTGCTGTCGTCGCTACGTTCGGAACCGATTGGTCCTACCCACTCTCGGATCACAGCGATAACAATCTCTACAGCTCTGGGATTAAAAGTCGCGACAAGTCGAAGATTGAAGCTAGACGACGCATCAACATGGCAGCTTCGCTGGCTTCCTTTGTTGAAATGTCTGGAGTGTTCATTCCGTTGGCGCTCAACCCAACTACTCGACGCTTCTCGACGAGCCTTGGGGCAAATACGCTCGTTGGCGCTTCCCATTTTGCAGCGATCGCGATCGAAATCGCCATGTCGTCGTACCGCGCGAAGTCAAACTCAGTGTACAATATCCTTGAAGGTATTGTGCCGAGTAAGAAAGTTTTGGAACTTGCGGCCCGATTTCCGTTCTCAAGCAATCCGTCGACTGTGCTCGATGATGCGGCAGCATACTCGGAGGCTGAACAACTCGAGTGGAACTTGCACTCCCTGCTTCCTACCCTCAAAAACCGCCACTTCTCCCTGTCTTATCAGACGTCTGCAAACCACGCGGTGACACGGCCACACTTTCGCCGTTTGCACTTCCGTGGCGATTTTGATTCTCAAGCACTATCGTTGCAAGGAGCTATTGAGCGGTTCCAATCGGGCGATTGCGTCGTGCAATGGACACCAGAGCAACTCTACATCGAACGTGACGATAGCATCGACTCAGTTGATGCAGTTTCGCAGCTCTCCGTCTCAAGTGGCGTCGGCCAGTTCCTCGGAAGCGTCGCGGCGGACATCAGTCGAACAGACAAGCGGATCCTGTACGAATTTACGCAGGCTGGTATGAACTTTGATGCACTGGAAGAGTTCAAGGCCGCACTCCAAGCATGGAGCGATGCGTACCCACGTCCAGATAGCAACAGTGTGACTGCCACAAGCGATCCATGGGACGATGAAGAAGAGTAAGAGCATTTCGGGAGGGCAAATCCACTGATTTAGCATAATCCTATCACAGTTGTTCGAAAATGCCCGCTGGTTGTGGTCATAAGAGAAATGGTATTCACAAAAATAGACGTGTCGTAATTCAGCGGTGACGACACGTGCCAGAAGCAGCGACACTGGCTGGTCTAACCGGAAGTGTGACATAGTCCGGTGCTATCCACATGCAGCGTCAAATGAGCGTCTCTCAGGCGGACTCCCTGGTTAGGCCCCAACGCATGTAGCCGTGCCGCTGTCGTCTGCGGATCCGACCGCGTACGTGTTCGGTCGTCGTGGTTAGGCCCGTGGGAGCAGGCGAGTATGCCCACGACCGGCGTCAAGTGCGGTCGGCGCGAGTTCGTTCGGCCAATCAGCAATCGCTCCAGTCGGAGGGGCCAGTGAGTTGATTTGAGGGAATTTACAATTCTAGCCGCCTCGCTGTCTCTTTCGCGGTCATCCAAAACGATTTCGGATGGCTTCGGTGACGACGCCATCGCTGTGAGGAAGAGCTTGCATCAGACGTGCGACTGCCGCGACCCGACCACAATGGATGACAAGACGGCGCGGCCGGGCGTGCGACGAAAGCGAGCGAACCAGGACGACGCAGTCGCTGCCGCGCCAGCTGCGCAACAAGAGGAAGAAGTCAAGACGAGTGAGCCGCAGAGAGAGACAGCGGGTCCAGCTCCGACCAAGCGCAAGGCGCCCAAGCCCAATCGACAGCGTTGCAAGGAGTTCCGAGAACGAAGAAACAACATGTTGTCGAGCTGGATGAGCGCGTGACGGAGCTGCGCCAAGAGGTCTCGGAACTCGTAATGAAGAAGAGTATCTACACGTCGAAAGTGATGCTCAAGCGCCATCACCCCCACGGCTCGCTGGAGAAGCTCATACGAGAGTACTTCACACTGTTCCGTTACGGTGTCGCGGTTGATCGACCGCTCTCCACCGCAGTTCCTGACACTCCGACGCGATCAAGCGCGCTTGTGAAGGCACAAAGACAGTGGGAGTTCTTACAACAGATCGTCGACCCAGAGACCGTGTACGGAGATCACAAGGGACCGGCAGGATCAATCGCACAATGGGGTTACTACACAGCGGCGTATGCATCTTTCGTTGGTGAGGTCAATCGCGTGAACATCACAGGCCCGGAAGAAGATCCGATTCTGTACTGCTTCACGACATACCACGTGATTTTGTCGAGGAATACCGTCAAGTACCTCTTCCCGCATGTTCTCCACAACGAGCCGCTCGTTCAGCGGCTCATCGGGCTCTACGTGCCGTGCCCAGTCGTTGGCATATTCAGGTTTACTGCGGACGGCCATATCAGCTCAGAGACCGCCGATATTGAGTTGGCAGAAGCGCTACTCGCTGGTGGTTGTCACGTGGAAGATGTTGCCGAGATCATGGAGGGCTTCGTCATCTCCCAGGATGGACAGGTCCCTGACGAGCTACAAAGCGAAGAGCCCCAGATCCTCGACGACTTGGGAATTGACCGAGACGGCAGGCAAGATGCAGCGAGAGAGAAGCTGCGTATCTCCTACTTGCTGGACGAGGAGAAGGACGAAGACGAAGGCAAAGAGAACGCGCAGGGCGTGAACAATTGACATGGGCATGTAGTTAGTGTAGAAAATCTTTGGCGGATGAAAGCCAGAGGCATGGTTTGGACTGAGTGGTCGTGCTTAAAGAATTCGTCGTGGTTCGGCGCGTGGGGGTGGGGAGAATCAGGTCCACCTTGTTTTGAGAAAAAAAAAGTCGGACGAATCGCGATCTGCGATAAATTGACTACTTAAAAATCCTCTCTAAACACTTAAATGAGATAACATCGTTTAGAGCAGGTGTGAGTGAGTGGTCAGTTGCCTCTGTCAAGGAGTCTTGACAGCTCTATTGCGTTAGCGTTCGCCGAACGTGCATAATATTATGGGATCGACAACACAAGGGTTTGCGTTGGATACGCCTCGCATGCATCACCATTTGCATACACCTCTGCTACGATGCCCATCTAAACTTCTTCCATGCTTTTCCAGGCGAGCGCATCCTTCCACTGCACGGAACACGCAATTTCACGAGAACAAAGAGGACAGAATCGAGGAAAATAAATACAGAATGAGTCACATAATACTAGCAAGTAGACTACAGTAAGTCAAGTAAATCAGCTAATACACGAAGAGACTATGTGAAAATACAAGAAGCAGTCGTTGAAGCCAAGTGTTCAGAGGGAGGTTCCATAGCCGCCGCCTGGCACTGCCAGTACCCGATTCGCCAGTGCCAGTGCAGGACGCACATGGCTCGGAAGGCGCCAGTGGACGCAGCGCGGCCGCCAGCAAAGCGCTACCAGCGGATCCTCCCTCGATCGACCACCGATACGGGCCACACGGAAGATGCGCCTCAAAATCAGACGAAGGAGCTCACATCACCGGCTCCAGCAAAACGGAGACCGACGACAAGCAGCGAACGAGGGAAGGCATTTCGAGCACGCCGAAGAGTGTACAAGGTGGAATTGCAAGAGCGTCTGAAGGTGTTGCAGCAGGAAATAGCTCATTTGGAAGCAAGAAAGAGCCTGCTCCACGCTAGTATTTTGCAGCGCCGCGAAAGCCAAACAGGGTCCCTTGTACGGCTTGCCCGGGAATACTACACAATCTTCAAGTATGGTATGGGAGATCGACGACGCGCGATGATGGATCCCGTCTACGCTGCACGGAATGCTGCAGACGTAGCGTACAAGGAAAACTTTCTGCGTGCAATTATGGAGCCAGATGCTGTGACGGGCGATCTCGTTGGCCCCGATGCTTCTTTGATGCAGTGGCACTTCTTTTGTGCTGCTCACTCGCACCTTTGCGTTCAGATTGAGCGTATTGACGTCACAGGCGCGCCGGATGATCCATTCATTGAGATTGTGGCGAGCTTCACGCTTGTTTCTGGTCCGCATACTCCGGCTCTCATGTTCCCGGGGTCGGAGCAAGATCCTCATCTCCTCCGTGAGTTTACCAATCGAAGTGTGACATTTCCCGTGAATACTCGGCTGCAATTCAACGAGAAGGGACGAATTTCGTTCGAGCAAGTGACGACCAACATCGTCCAGGGCTATCTAAAGTCTGGGGTGGCTATGGAAGACATCATGCAAGTTCTCCAGCACGTGGTTGTCACCTCAAGCCTCACAGTTCATGAGAATGTAGCCCGCTCTGTATCTGAACTCAGTGATTCGTCGATTCGCGAAGTGCTAAATGGCCATGAGAAGCACCGCATCGATTACCTCCTCGAGTGTGATGAGACTGACTACTTCGCAAAGCACATACAAGTTTCAACATCAGATCCAATGCCATGGTGATCGAGATCCTCAACAGCTCTCTCGTCGTGTCTCCTACGTAGTATTGTAACTGCAACCTCCACCATCCCGAATGGGAACGCTCGTTTCATTTTCAAACACTTAACTGAAACTGTAACACCGTACCGTAGCGGACTCATCAGTTCTCACCTAGTGTTCGGTTCCAAAAACGATCCACCCAACGCCCCTCGGCAGTTGCCCCATTTTCCAGGTGTGACCGAGTGCATCACGCGCCGCCACCTCATCACTCGCGCCCTCCTCACCCCATGCTGCGCTCCGTGGGTGTCGCGGTGCTCGCGGCGACGGGTCTCTTGGCCCTGCGCGCCGATGCGTTCTCGCTGCCTGGCGTTCAGATGACGACGTACAAGAAGGGCGAGCAGATCCCGCTTTTTGTCAACAGTCTGACGTCGGCCGAGACGCTGCTGCCGCTCGATTACTACAAGCTCGGCTTCTGTCAGCCGTCGTCGATTGAGTACAAGTCGGAGAACTTGGGCGAATACCTCACGGCGAACCGCATCCAGAACTCTCCGTATGAGGTGCGTGGATGTGCTGACGTGGCCTCATGCAGCATGGTTTTCTGATATTTTTTGGGGGATTATCGGATGCATGTAGCTCAAGTTCATGGAGAACGAGGAGTGTAAAGTGCTCTGTCAGCAGACATACAAGGAAGAAGAGATCAAACAGTTCGAGAACAAGATCAAGGATGCATACCGCGTCAACTGGATCCTCGACAACTTGCCCGTCAAGTCGGAGACCCCGGATGGCAACATGATCGTCGGTTTTGAGCTTGGTAGCTTCAACCCAGAGGTGGAAGTTGTGCCACAGCTCAATAACCACGTCAAGATCATTATCGGTTACAATAACGAGATCGGCACCGAGTCGGCGGAAGAAGGCCGCATTGTCGATTTCTGGGTTCTCCCCTTCAGTTTCGAATACCCTGCAAAGCTCTACGATGCCGAGAAGAACAAGATGGAGACGTGCAAGCACTCCCCTGAGCTTCGCCGTCCGATGTTCCTGACACGCAACAAGACGGGCGAAGTCCATGTTTTCTGGACGTACAGTGTCGAGTGGCGTGAAGACAACGACAAGGAATGGCGCACGCGTTGGGACGTGTACTTCGAGGCCGGTTCAGGCAACGCCAATGTGCATTGGTTCTCGATCATCAATGCGCTCCTGATCGTGCTCTTCTTGAGTGGTATGGTCGGTATGATTCTCATGCGCAGCCTGCATCGTGATATTAGCCGCTACAACCGAGTGCCGACTGAGGAAGAACGTGCAGAGGAACGCGAGGAGTCAGGCTGGAAGCTTGTCCACGCTGATGTGTTCCGCCCGCCATCGAAGAACCCAATGCTCTTCTGCGTGATGGTTGGTACTGGTAACCAGCTTCTTGGTATGGCGATGACGACGCTCTTCTTCGCGGCAGTTGGCGTGCTTCGACCTTCAAACCGTGGCAAGCTCATGATCGCGTTGCTCGTGTGCTTCGTCCTTCTCGGAGTGCTCGCTGGTTACACGTCGGCTCGCACGTACAAGATGTTCAAGGGCAAGCGCTGGCAGCTGTGCACGATCCTTACAGCTACGCTCTTCCTGGTCTGCTGTTTGCGCTCTTCTTCTTCTTGAACCTGTTCGTCTGGGGTGCTGGCTCAGATGCTGCCGTGCCATTTGGCTCTATGCTGCTGGTGTTCTTCTTGTGGACGGGTATCTCGGTGCCGCTTGTGTTTGCCGGCGCATTCTTTGGCTTCAGGTACGGAAAACTCCACGAACATGTCGATGGTCTACTGTGTGAGCTGACAGGCGTATTGTGAATTTGATCACTTAGAAAACCACCAATGACTTTCCCGGTCGCGACGAGCAACATCCCACGTCCAATCCCTCCGCAGCCATGGTACATGTCCCACTCGACGGCGGCGGCTGTGGGCGGCGTGCTGCCATTCGGTGCGATCTTCGTCGAGCTTTATTTCGTCCTGTCTTCGTTATGGACCGACAAGTACTACTACGTCTTCGGCTTCCTGCTGCTCTCGTTCGTGATCCTCGTGCAGACGTGTGCCGAGATCACCATCGTGCTGACGTACTTCCAGCTCTGCGCTGAGGATTACAACTGGTACGTTCCATCAGCCGCTTCTTACATGCCATGCATGTATGGGAAAAGTTAATCGCTTGTTGTTCGCAGGTGGTGGCGTTCGTTCCTTGTCTCGGGCGCATGTGGTGGCTATGTTTTCCTGTACTCGGCGTACTACTACTGGTCGAGCCTCGACGTGACCAATTTCATCGGCGCGATGCTCTACTTTGGCTACATGGCTGCGATCTCGGGTGCGTTGTCGCTGCTCACGGGTGCCGTCGGTGTCGCGTCTTCGCTGTGGTTTACGCGCAAGATTTACGCGTCCATCAAGGTCGACTAGACGCCCATCGGGAAGCCTACAGCACTTGCATTAGCCTACGACGACTGCAGCATGCGCGTCATCCTCCATGTGGGTGGAGTCGTCCTCCGCCCATGTGTGTCGTGGAGGCAGTGAGCTCGTACAGTGTGTAGGTCCGGCGTGGCACTGTAATTGACGATAGAGAGAACGAAGTCTGGTGTGTCTGTTGATGTGCCATGGTTCTTCTTCCGAGAGAACGCAGCTGCTGCTGGCGACTGGCATTCCTACCGACCCATCGTCTGATTCTTTCGCGCGCCGAGCCAATACAGTAGGCTCGAGCATGAAGGCGCTTGACGACGTGGTCCCTCGTCCAGCATGTGGACGGCGCTTTTTTGTCGGCCATTATCGGCCCATCTGCGCTGAAGCGCCCACCCATGTGGTGTTGCTAAACCAGCTGAAGCGAGGTTTTACTATCGCGTCAACACTCCCGATCCCTCGCTTTAACGATCTGTTTGCAAAGATGTGCTGATACAATCGCATCTTTTTTCAGTTAGGCGCCATCACAATGGTGCCTGTAAAACGAGGCTTCGCTGCCCGTTGAAGCCGCCGCAAGGTTTTACCATGGCCCAGGTGGGGTTTTTCCCCCCCACACCAACGTTCTGCCGTGAGGTGCGAACTCGCGAGGGGCGGCCGCGAGAGCGAGCCAAGTTGATCGCCCCACAAAGTGGAGCCATCGCCATCGCCTCGCATTCGCGCGCGCGACAACCCAGCAGTCGGCAGGGAGAAGGCGACGCGAGACGACACGCTTACGGCCAAGAGGCTCACGTAGGCACCCAGGCAGGCGACGGCATCGAGTCGGACGCGTCTCAGCCCCAACAAAGGGCGGACGTCAGAGTCGCGGGGGGACACAAGCGCACGCTTCGGTCGAACGGCCCAGCCAGCGACCGGACGATCGGCATCGCATCCGCCGACTTACCTTAGGGAGAGACACGCACGTAGCACGTGGTTGCGCGTCGACGGAGGAAGCGACGCCGCGACGAGCGGACAGGACGCCGAGAGGAGAGGACGAGAGGGTGTAGTGATCGATCTCATTAGGAGGGAGAGATGGCGGCGCGGCGGCATGGCGGCGCAAGTGGCGGCGCCACGCGCAAGGAACGATTGATGCGCGCCAAGATGAAGAAAAAAATGCAGGAAGAAGAGAATGACCCCAACAGCACGGTCGCGACGACGTTTGAAGACATTCTGCAGATGTCGGATCTCTCGGAGCAATCGCTGCTCGACAACCTGCGGAAGCGATACGAAAAAGACATGATCTATACGTATGTCGGGCCCATTCTGATCGCGATCAACCCGTACAAGGCCCTCGGATCGGTCTATGGTGAGAACGCCATGACTGAGTATTACGGCAAGGCCATGGGCATGCTGCCACCGCACGTGTTTGCGCTTGCCGACTCAGCGTACACGCAGCTCATTCAAGGTGGGGCGCTCGACCCGATGAACCAGAGTATCATTATCAGTGGCGAGAGTGGTGCCGGAAAGACCGAAACCACCAAGATCATCATGCAATACCTCGCCCGTGCGACCAGCTATCGTGGCGTACAGCAGGGAGGTGCCCCACAGGCCACGACGACGGCCGCCAAAGACTCGCGTGCGCTCGGGAAGCTCGAGGAGCGAGTCCTCGAGTCGAACCCTCTGCTCGAGTCGTTTGGTAATGCCAAGACGCTGCGCAACGACAACTCGAGTCGATTCGGAAAGTTCATTGAGATCCAGTTCGACCACCATGGCAAGATCGTGGGCGCCGAGATCATGAACTTCCTCCTGGAGAAGACGCGTATTGTCTCGCAAAGCATTGGCGAGCGAAATTACCACATTTTCTATCAGGTATACGCGTGGCGGTTGGGGCGATGGTGAGGAAGCTTCACTGATGGATCGTACTGTAGCTGCTGGCAGGGGCTGACCCAGCGCTGCGTGAGAAACTGCACCTCAAGACACCTGAAGACTACGAATACCTGCGTAAATCGCAGTGCTTCAAGCTGCCAACAGTGTAAGTGACATGGGAGGACATCGTTTGAAGAGGTATTTGGTGGAAACTAATGAGCGATTGATTGCCTCGGTCCCACAGGGATGATGCCGAGGAGTTTGAGACGACCAAGCACTGTATGAAAACGATTGGCA
The DNA here is from genome assembly GCA_000387445.2 of Pythium aphanidermatum DAOM BR444. Classification (NCBI taxonomy): domain Eukaryota; phylum Oomycota; class Peronosporomycetes; order Pythiales; family Pythiaceae; genus Pythium; species Pythium aphanidermatum. The sequence continues at coordinate 15,080 of KE464108.1, read as the reverse complement.
TCGATGACGCTCGTCAGGAGCGCGTTTTTCACCTGCTTGCGGCCGTGTTGCATCTCGGCAACCTGGAGTTTGCCATGGAGAACGAGACGTGTGTGGCGCATGGTGACGAGTCGAAGGAAGCGCTGGAACTGATCGCGAACCTATTGCGCGTGAGTGTCGATGCGCTGCAGCAAGCGCTGCTGACTCGTCAGCTCTATGTCGGTGGCAAAGTCATTGTACAGCAGCAGAATGTCGACCAAGTGATTGATAAGCGAGATGCGCTTGCAAAGGCCATCTATTCCTCACTCTTCCTGTGGCTAGTGAGTGAACTTAACCGCACGATCTCGAGGCCAGATGACAAGTGGGGCTTCATTGGTGTGCTGGATATCTACGGCTTTGAGAAGTTCGACTGGAACACCTTCGAACAGCTTTGTATTAACTACGCGAATGAGAAGCTGCAGCGCCACTTTAATCAGCACATGCTCGAAGTTGAGCAGGAAGAATACACAAAAGAGGGCATCGATTGGAAGCACATTAATTTCCAGGACAACCAGGCGTGTCTTGACCTGATCGAGGGCAAGCCAATGAACAAGCCTGGTATCTTCATTGCGCTTGATGACGTGTGGCGTCTTAAGGGAGAAGAGGCCAACCGCAAGTTTGTTGCCATTCTTCACGCCTCGTTTGGTCGCGACCCAAGCGCGGGCGCCAACACGGGCAAGACACTCCACGACTCTTACGTGCAACCGAAGCTGGATGCGACTTTGCGGTTTGGTATCAAGCACTACGCTGGAGAAGTGATCTACGACGCCAGTGGATTCAATGACAAGAACAATGAGACGCTGAACGACGATATGAAGGAGCTCATTCGCCAGTCGGCCAGTGACTGGGTCCGTCTCATTTTCGACCTGAACGTCCAATCGATTGATGCGATTCCTGGCAACACCAAGCGACCCATGGACCCGATCTCGCGTCGACCGACGACGGCGTCGCCTGCCAACAAAATCCCTTCCCCTGGTGGCCAAGGGGCAGCTGCCGGCAACAAATCGCGCAACCTGCGTGAGGTGTCGGTCGGCGCTCAGTTCCGTTTCCAGTTGCAGGAGCTCATGAGCAAGATCTCCCTCGCCAACCCTCGTTATGTTCGTTGTATTAAACCGAACGAGCACAAACGTCCACAGGAGCTGAATGATCCAGATGTTGCTCGACAGCTCAAGTACTCTGGTATGATGGAGGCAATCCAGATCCGTCAGCGTGGTTTTGCTCTTCGTGAGGATCACGACGTGTTCTTTTACGACTACCAGTCGCTTGCGCCAGACGCAGAGAACATCAGTGAGCTCGTCGAAGAGATTTCCACAATGCTCGGCGCGGGTAAAGATCAGTGGCAGCTAGGAAAGACTAAGGTATTTCTGAAGCGAGTGGTGGCCTTCAAGCTCCGTAAGCTACATACGTTGCGTTGCAAGGCTGCTGCGCGTACTCTTCAAAAGTGGTGCCGAAATTTGAAGGCTACGGCTGCGATCACACAGATCCAGGCAAAGTTTCGACAAGTTTTGGCGCGTAAGAAGCTGGTGCGACTACGAAACGCAGCGTACCGCATCCGAGCGTACCTCCGTATGCGAGTCGATCGATCAAAGTTTGAAGTGCTTGTACAGGAGTATCGTTACCGTTGCCAACAAGCCATCATCATCCAGAAGTATGCACGTGGATACATTGTTCGCAACAAGGACCTGCTGCACCCGTTCGTCGGTCTTGGTCCAAAGGAGTTGGATGCTAAGATCGTGGAGCTGGAAGGAGCTATTGCCGATGCCGCCAAGAACAAGCAGTTCGAGCTGTGTGCAAACCTGCAAAAGGACCTGGAAAAGGTTGTCGAAGCACGCAAAATGGTGCGAACAGCCAAGGAAATTGACACTGAGATCGACAAGGTCAACGCTGAAATGGAAGAGGCAGCCAAGAGCAAGCAGTTTGGACGATGTGCCGAGTTGCAGAAGCAGCTGGAAGAGCTCCAAGAACAGCGACGACATGTGAAGGAAGATTTAAATGAACTCGAGCCAGCGGAGCTGGACGAGCGGATCCATCGCGTTGAGGCACAAATTGCTGAGGCCATGCAAGCTCGTGACTTCGAGAAGTGTGGAAACCTTCAAATTGATCTTGACAAGCTGGTGGCAATCCGCAAGACTAAGCAGACCCCAGAGGAGATGGACGCGGAGCTCGCTCGCCTCAACGCTGCGATCGCCATGCACATGAAGCGCAAGGAGTTCGACAAATGCGCAGCTGTTCAACGCGAAATCGATGTGCTGAAGAAGAGAAGAGAAAAGTTCGGACCGATTCCAACATCGAAGCCGGCTCCGGCAGCTCCTGCAACGCCTGTAACGCCTGCCACACGCGCGTCTCCTGCAAAACCAGCAGCCACTCCGGCTGCCTCCTTTGCTGCCACTGCTGCCGCAGCAGCAGTACCAGCGGCGCCGGTGTCGGCACCTGCGGCGATCCATGGAACTGCTCCCACCACGCGCCCAACGCCAACGCCGGCGGTGCAGCCATCCATAGTCGCTGCGAAGAAACAGCCCGTGGCAGCCATGTCGCCAACTCTTCAGCCGTCAGCACCAACCACACGGGCCTCTTTCTCGAAGCCTTCCGTGACGGCTCCTTCCGTTCAAGCGTCGGTCAGCGTCGCTGCGCCGAAGGCATCGTTTGAAGGAGGTGGTCGCCCTCGATCCGGCTCCAACAGCTCTGTCGTGTCCACGCAATCGTTCGCGAAGTCAACGATCTCGATGGCATCGACAATGAACCGATACAAGAAGAAGGAATCAGGAGCTGACTCATCCTCACGCACTGTGGAGCGCTTGCGCCCTGCTAAACCACTCACTGTCGTGGCGGACATGTCGGTCTTCGAGGCTGCCAAGCTCATGAAGTCCAGTCGAGCTGCTGCTGTCATTGTCGTTGATGACGAAGGTGCGCTTGCTGGTATCTTCACTGATACAGACACAGCCCGCCGCGTGGTGTCCAAGGGACTGGATCCTCACACAACGCCTATTGGGTCAGTCATGACTCCCCAGCCAAAGTGTGTGTCATCGGACGAGAGCGCGGCATTCGCACTCGATATGATGCTCACTGGTCGCTTCCGTCACTTGCCGGTCGTCAGTGCTGACACTGGAGCAGTTACGGGAGTTCTGAACGTGGCCAAGTGCTTGCACGATGCGATTCGTCGCATTGAAAACTCGTCGTCGCAGCTGAAGCAGGAGCTAGGCAACTCTGCAAACAATGCTATGCTCCGCAACATGCTGGAGAAAATGCTTTCACCTTCACTTCAGGATGTTCTTGCTGCTCCTGGTGAGACCCAAGCGCCGCAAGTGCACGAGTACGAGTCCATTCTTGACGTCTCCCACAAGATGGCCGAGGCAAAGAAGCCTGCCCTTGTGGTTTCTGAAGGCCCACGTCCGGAATTGACTGGTATTTTCACACCGAAGGACCTCCTTCACCGTGTGATTGCTGCGGATATTGACCTGGAGACTCCAGTTGGCAACGTGATGACCCCCGAGCCAGAGTCGACGACTCCTGACACGACGGTTCTCGATGCGTTCCATATCATGCACGACGGCAAATTCTTAAATCTCCCTGTGGTCTCGCCAACGTCTGGTGAAGTCCATGGCATCGCGGATGTTTTGTCAATTGCTGTGGCTTCGTTTGGTCAGGGTGAGTCCCGTGACATGGGCAAGTTTTGGAACGCGGCATTCGACCTGCATCATCACGATCCTTTTGACGACAACGCGTCGGTCTCGGGAAAGTCAACCTCAGGGCAGTCGGTTGCCAGTATGGCAAGCAGAGCTCGTCAGCGCAAGAACCGCGACAAGGACGTGAACATTCGACCAGTAT
>KE464108.1:0-11104 GCA_000387445.2 Pythium aphanidermatum DAOM BR444 | reverse complement strand
CCAGCTGTTGTGATTGGAGAGGACGTGACGATTGTGGAGGCTGCTACGCTCATGAGCCGGAAACGCTCCGACGCGCTCCTTGTAGTTGACGAGTCGGTGCCTTGACTGGTATCTTGACGGACACAGACATCTGTCGACGCGTGCTTGCCGTTGACCTTGACCCTGAAAGCGTTGCGGTTGCAGCCATCATGACGAAGAACATCAAATTCGTCGCTCCGGAAGATAGCGCCATTGATGCGATGTTGATGATGCAGGAAGGTCACTTCCGCCACCTGCCAGTCGTGAGCCGTGACAGCGGCACGATTGTCGGTGTCTTGAACATTGGCAAGTGCATTTACGATGTATCCAAGCGTCTCGAGCACGCGATGCAGTCAACGGAGCAGCTGAAGCAGTCGCTGGAGAAGAGTGGTGCGTCATCTACAATGCAACAGCTTCTTGGTCCAATGCTTCAGAAGCTGTCGTCACCGACGCTCGGATCCATTTTGGAGAATGAGAAGCGTAGCAACGCTGCTGCTGCCCCCCGTGTGCGTCGTGGCACTACTGTGAAGGAGGCCGTTAAGGCGATGGCAGCAACTCGCAAGGCGGCTCTTATCGTCGACGGTGCCCGCTTGGATCGACTGTGCGGTATTTTCTCGCCGAACGAACTGGTGCTGAAGGTGATCGCCAAGTCTCTCAACCCTGCCACCACACGTATTGAAGATGTCATGCAGAGTGACCCAGAAATCGCGACTCCATCGACTTCGGTGCTCGATGCGCTTCACATTATGCACGACTCCAAGTGCCTCAACATCCCTGTGGTCGTTGACGGCAGTGTAGATGAACTTGCTGGCCTTGTCGATGTTCTCGCTTTGAGTTACGGTACAATTGAAACCATCTATGGAGAAGACCGTGAGCAAATGCAAGAGTTCTGGAACACTGCGCTTCAACTAGACCAGCCTACAAACCTTTCAGGTTTGAATTCATCACGCCAGCGCACTACGCTGCAGGCATCCAAGAGGGCTGCGGGTCCGCAAGACGTCGATCGTACAGTGGCCCAGCTCCGTCCAACTCGCGTTTTGACTATCTCCGAGGCTGCGTCTGTGACGGAACTCTCACGGATCATGGGGCGTAGCCAGACTGACTGCGTCCTCGTCGTGTCTGGTGACGGTATGCTTGTTGGTATCATCACTGACACGGATTTGACCCGTCGTGTTGTGTCCGAAAACAAGCCGCTTGAGTCAACCCGTGTTGGAGATGTCATGACAAAGAACCCGACGTTCGTTTCGACTGAAGACCAAGCTATTGATGCGCTGTGCAAGATGCTGGAAGGCAAATTCCGTCATCTTCCTGTTGTGGACGGCTCCGGCTCGGTTGTAGGTATCCTCAACATTGGTAAGTGTCTCTACGACGCCATTCGCAAGATGGAGAAGTCGGAGCAATCCAACGCATCCCTTCGTCACACGTTGGAGAAGGAGTTAAAGGGACGTACCCCAGGCGGTCGTGGAGGTGGCGCGTCGAATTTGTCAGTGCTGCTTGGGCCGATGATGGAGAAGATCTTCTCGCCCGATGTGAAAAGTGTCATCGACCAAGAAGGTGTTGAACCACCACGTGTGCAGCCGTACACATCTGTGTATGAAGTCTCGAAGGCAATGGCGATGACGAAGAAGGCGGCTCTTGTTGTCAGCAACCGCGGCCAGTTCTTCGGTCTCTTCACCCCGAAGGATATGCTCGAGAACGTGTTGGCTAGGGGCCTCCCCGTCCACACAACGCCAGTTTGTGAGGTCATGTCAGAAGACGCCGTCACGATTTACGGCAACACGACTGTCATCGATGCCATGCACTCAATGCACGAGAACAAGACTCTGTACCTTGGTGTGCTTCAATCGGAATCGAGCCCACAAGCTATTGGCCTAGTCGACGTGTTGTCGCTCAGTTACGGCTCTTTCGCCAAGGGTAACCCCAGCGACTGGCGTGCATTCTGGAACGCTTCCTTTGACGCGGCTCAAACGTTGGACGATGATGATGACACATCGTCTGTGCATAGTTTCCGTAGCAGCTACTCTCTCATGCATCGCAGTATGCACGAGCCAATGCAGCGCAAGACAAGCCCAGCGACGGGGGATTCTCGACCGGTTTCCAAGCTTCGTCCAACGAAGAGTGTTACAATTCGAGAAGATTCGACAGTTGCTGATGCTGCGCGTGAAATGGGCCTGACCCACACTGACGCTGCGCTTGTGATCTCTCATGACGGTGTGCTCAAGGGTATCTTGACAGATACCGATGTGACTCGCCGCGTGGTCGCTCTTGGTAACGATCCAAACTTCATCAATGTCTGTGATGCGATGACGCCAAACCCCAAGTTCGTGGACGAGAAGGATAGCGCGATGGACGCGATGTTCATGATGCTTGAAGGTCGTTTCCGCCACTTGCCTGTGGTCGATTCTCAGGGTATGGTTGCAGGTATGCTTCGCATCCAGAAGTGCCTCTACGACGCCATCACGCGACTTGAGAAGGCACAGCAGGCCTCAAGTGGCGCTATCCGTGAGAAACTTGAGAAGCAGTTGATGTCGAGTGGCCTTGGCGTTGGTCTGGCTGGGAATGACAACGCCATTCAGCAGCTCCTCGCCCCAATGGTGGAGAAGCTTCTCTCGCCTACTTTGGAGGCAATTTTGAAGGATGACTCGATGCCACCGCTAGTGCGACCAACTGACACGGTGATGGAAGTTGCACGCCAGATGTCGTCGGCTCGAAAGGCTGCTCTTGTGGTCGAAGATGCACCGACAATGGGTGGAATGAATGGCCGTTCGTCTCTTGCCGCAGGAAAAAAGTTGATCGGTGTTTTCACTCCAAAGGATCTGCTGCTTCGTGTGGTGGGCGCTGGGCTTGATGCTGCTATGACCTGTGTGAGTGAAGTGATGACACCCAACCCCGAAGCTGTCTCGCCGTCTACATCCCTCGTGGACGCGCTTCACGTCATGGATGAGCACAAGTTCCTGCATCTACCAGTTGTTGATGAGGCAAGTGGATCGATTCTTGGTATGGTCGACGTGCTGTCGCTTTGCTATGGCACTTTCGCAAAGGGCGCCCACGGCGGAAGCGGTGGCGATTCCAACGACTGGAAGTCGTTCTGGGATATGTCGCTTGCGCTTGCACGTGATGACGATGATCGCAGCGATGTCGGTAGCTTGCACAGTGTTAGTGTGGCTGGCTCCAAGACATCGCGACGAAAGAGTCATGCGAAGAGCGTGGGACGAGGACGTAGCTACACCGGATCTTCTGCTGAGCGCCGTGAAGCCGAGGGTGCTCTCCGACCCGTGTCGAAACTTCGCCCTCGCCCAGTGACGCGCATCAACGAATACATCACAGTGGCGGAGGCTGCGCGTCGCATGCGTCAGTCCCGCTCGGAAGCTGTGGTAATCACAACAGACGAAGGTGAATTGCGTGGTATTTTGACCGACACGGATGTGACACGTCGTGTGCTGGCCAAGGAGATCGACCCGGAGACTTGCTCCGTATCATCTGTCATGACGAGCAACCCAAGTTGTGTTCGAATGGATGACCCAGCGATCGAAGCGATCACGAAGATGCTTGAAGGCAGATTCAAGCACCTGCCAGTGGTCGGACCAGATGGCATTATTCAAGGCATGCTCGATATCTCCAAGTGTCTGTACGACGCTATTAGCTGCATGGAGAAGGTCCAGCAGTCTACGGAGGCGGCTGCTAGCGAGTTTTCACGTGACCTCGGCTCAGGCTCGTCCTTACAGCGTCTTCTTGGGCCAATGATGGAGAAGATGGTCCGTCCCACAGTGGCAATTGCGCTTGAAGGCGAACCAAAACCTCCGATTGTCCAGCTCTCGACGATGGTCTCTGCGGCTGCCAAGATGATGTCATCAACGAAGAAGGCTGCTGTGGTTGTTGAGGGTCACGATATCGTCGGTATCCTCACGCCAAAGGACCTGTTGCGAAAGCTCGTAGCCAAGGGCCTGGATGCCTCCACGACGGCAGTCGAAGAGGTCATGACAAGCGACCCAGAGTCCCTTGGCCCGAATGCTCGTATCCTGGATGGTCTCCGCCTGATGCATGATGCTGGTCAGCTCTTCATGCCAGTTCTTACGGAGAACGGAGACATTTATGGCATGGCTGATGTGCTCTGCTTGAGCTATGGCCAGTTCTCGAACTCATCTGCAGGCAGCGGCGGTGGTGACTGGCGTCAGTTCTGGCAGACAGCAATGAACCTTCAAGAAGAAGCCGGTGGCATGTTTGATGCTGACGAAACAGCCTCAGTTGGAACGATTGAGGAATTTGAACGTAGTGAATACCGTGGAAGTATCGCAGCTCCGATCGGACGAGACTCAATGAGCATGCGAGGCTACTCGGCTGCTAATGCGTACGCAGAATTGGGTGAGAGCGCATCGGTGATTAGTGCGGCACCAACCACAACAACAAGCGTTATGTTCTCGAATGTTGGTGAAGACTCTTTTGTTTTCAAGGTCAGCGACAAGGCCCAAGGCCACTACCACCGTCTGATGTGCCGCTACGACTCGATCACCTTGCTGTTCGATCAAGTGCGCGCCAAGGTAAATGCAGGACCAGAAGACGAGATTCGCCTCAAGTATGAAGACGATGATGGCGACCTTGCGGTCCTGTCTACAGATGAGAGCCTGGTTGAAGCCGTGAATATGGCCAAGCGAGCCGGGTGGAAACGCATCGTGCTTCTCGTGGACGTAATCAAACCAGGAGGTAAGAAGGGCGGCAGTGACGCAGGCAGCGGCAAGAAGGTCGGTGCTCGTCCTCGTAAGCTGACGAAGGTCGATGAGGACATCGAGTCAGACGAAGAAGAAGAAGGAGAGGAGGAGGAGGAGGAGACGCCGAAGGTCGAGGTGAAGAAGCCCAAGGCAAAACGCAACTCTCGAACGGCAGCTAGCAGCAAGGGTTCGGACTCGAACAACCTTGGGCTCATTATCGGAGGCAGCGTTGTGATCCTCGGTCTGGGTATCGCCGCAATGGTGTTGCTCCGCAACAAGAACTAGAGTTTTGTATGTGTCAGGTTGTGTCCATGAAGCGCCTGTGAAAAGAACGACAGGACCACGTAGTATTCACACCCTCGGCCTCCCATGGTGCGTGACTGCAGACCACAAAACCGAAAGGAGAGTCGAGGATAGATGACGATGGTCTCCGCTAGATGAAACTGAAGAAACTACTACCAAATAAACGTTTCCCACGATCACGCCAGGTCTTGACCTCTAGTATCTGAACTCACACTACATCGTCTGCTGGTGCTTTGGCTTGGGGAGCGTTCACCCTAAGCGTCGACGCCTCAGTCTTGGCAGTGCTATCAGACGTGTAGGCCTCGTCTTCATCTTCGTCGTCGATGACGAACTTGGGAGTATTAGGCTTGGGCTTGGCCGAGTCCACTGACTTGCCCATGACCGAGCCTTTGTCTGGGGACTGCGTCGCCGCGAGCGTGCAGTCTGCACGCGCATCTTTCTTGAGGAAGCTGTCTTGCACCCAGAACTGCAGGGCATTCATCAGACACGGGCACGCAATCATGACAAGCGCCAGTTCGACGCGTGGGTATGGCTGCAGTGGCTCAAAGAGCCACACTGCGAGCCGTGCGAGTGGCGCCTCACACACGAGAATCATGAGGGCGATCACGAGCTTGGTCACGAAGATCACGACAATCCACGACACGAGCTGCTTGAGCCAGACCGAGATCTGGACGGGGTCTCCGTAGTCCCCTGGCGTCATGAGGGACGTCCAGTGGCAGCGCAGCGCAATGGAGGACACAACTTCGAGGAACACCCAGTTGAAGACGACGCCGATGGTCGTGTCCATGGTGAAGTTGACAAAGTAGAACGCACACTGATCGACTCCGGCCCCCGCGGTCGCTGGGTTTTCAAACGCCAATGCACTCGGCCCGTTCTGGTGCTGGTACAACAGGATGGCAATCAGCAGATTGGCCACATGCGCAAAGCCCGCGCCCACGAGTTGCTTGGAAGCATCAAACGCCCAGATCTACGGACCGAGTCGTCGAGTCAGACATGAATGAATGAATGAACCAAGAGCACGACGACGCAGGGGGCCACGTACGTTGATGGGGCGCTGCGGCACTTCCCTCGCGCGCTTGAGCACCAGCACAGAGATGGCAATGAAGCCCAAGAGGACCTGCAGGAACGTCGCGAAGCCGCCGCTAAGCAGCTTACACTCCTCCGGTGGCGTCTCCATGATGCTTCGTAATGGGAACTCACTCATGGGCTCTTCTCTGGACGGGTATACTCAGGGTACACTGGGGGAGAATGATCGTAACGTAACCCATTTAGGAGCCAGAGAACGGGATTTTGACCAATCCTGGAGACGTATTATGAACACCCTAGACCTAATAAAGAAATGACCTCTAATCACTAAAAAACACTATTTCACGATGTACTCGTCGACAATGCGGCTCGTCAAGGAAGTCATTGGAGGCGCGGACGAGGGAGTTGATCCGCATGGAGACGGACTGGGTCGCAAGGCAGGAGAAGACGACGGAGTGGAGCCCGAAATAGTCGACTTGGCTGCGATGGAGAGCTTGTTGAGGCCTGGAGAGGGGTGAGCGCCGCCGCTTACACGCATCAGGTCGAAATACGAGTGAAGCACCTCGAAGCTCGGACTGATCGACGCCTTAAACTGTGGAGACGATTCCACAATACCATGAGTGGTTTGTGCATCGCTTGATGACCCTGACAGCCGTCTTCGGGATGGACCTGGGGGTACCAATTGGCCTGGATCACGGACTGAAGTCATCGTGAGCAGCACTCCATCACTATCATCATCCTCTTCTTCATGGACACAAAGCCCTCGAGTCGCGTCATTGAAGACTTGACCTTCTAGTGCTGAGCGTAGACGAGCACTCTCTTTACGTAGCATTTCAAGCTCTTGATTGAGCTCCGTGTTTGCTTCTAGCTGGTTCTGGAGCTTTTGATGCGCGTTCGTGAGCTGTTCTTGGAGTTCTCGTTGGGTGACTTGAAGCTCCTTTGCCCATGCATCCTTCACCAACACACAACAAGTATTAGTTGACTGAACTAGAACATTCAGCAAAAAGCTGATTCCATCGCAGTTTGAATAGGAACCTGCAATACCCGGGATTCATTGGACTCGAGCGAGCGCAAGTAAAATGAGCTCCAGATGGCGAGCGAACTTGTATGCCACTTGAACTGCAACACCAAGGGTGATCGATCGTTGAAACTGGCACCCTCCAAAGGCACAATATAGAACGGGTTCACATAATCCGATGTCATCTCAGCCTTGGCGAGCGTTGTCCAGGCGCTAATGCATCGTGTGATGGTCATCGAACCCTGAAAGCGCGTTGAGATGTGAGTCATCAGTCATATCCAGGCTTGGTAAAATATCTCACCATTCGTGATTCTTCACAGTCATGCAAAAATGTACCGCTGCGCTTTTCGTAAACCTCATCCAGTAACGCGATAAGGTATTTTTCGTTGAACTCGAATGAACAAGGAAACTGGCGCGTGAGTTGCCAAACTGCATCCACAAACTGCATAAAAACTGGAGATGTACTGTCGTCTTCCCAATAGTTCGAGTGGTCACTTGTGTGCCCAGATCGAGCGCGGAATTGATGCCCAAACGCACACCATTCTTGCTCAATCAAGACTTGAAAACCTCGAATCGTACGGTAAAAGGGATCGATACACAACTTGGTAAGAGCAGTGATCTGGGCTGTTCTGTCCCAGCCATCGGAGCAATGGATCACCAAACTAGTCTCTTCATCCACAATCTTCGTAACACACATCGAGCTGGATAAGAGAATTGATCGGACGTGCTCTAGCCACCTTGTTCCTTCAAGGGAAGACCACCAATTTGATCTTTCGTTCCCACGAACTTCATATTTGATCAAATCAAAGAGCTTTCGTATAGAATCACGCATCGAGTGGATGTTCTCGATCCCCAAGAACATGATATTTGTATCTCTGTAGTAGTCCAACCTGCAAAAGAACGAAAGTCAGCCACTCTGTCGCACTCTCAATAGAACTTCCAGCGCACTGTTAAACGTACACCTCGAATCCTCCCCCAAGAGCGATATTTCCGTACGCGCTGGTCTAGCGGATGAATGCCTCCCAGTCAGTGCTTTCAGCATTTGATATCACGTACAGCAATGACGCACCTGACTTCTACAATCAATGAACAGCAGTTTCCCTCGAGACTCCCTTCGCAATGCTTCCATGTATGCTTCATCTGCTGCACACCGTTTCCGTCGTAGTCCAACCAGTGGCTGAGAACATCGCGCGATCACAGCATCGTTCTTGTATCTAAATGTCACCGCAGGCACTCGTCCGCGTGCTCTAAAGTGGCTGATCTTTCGAAGTTCACCATCCGATACTGCCGCTGGCACAATGAATGTACTAGGATACGTCGGGCTCATTTTGTAATTGCTGTTGATACTCGTCAACCGATATCCCGATACATGGTGTGATGACCGAGGCGACTTGAAACCGAGTCGAGCAAACTCCGCGTCTGCATCAAAGATCGCCCACCCTTGAATGTCCGGTAGACAAGCTGCATCCACACACGTGTAAGCGACCTGCTGCTGCTTGGTCGCAAGTGCCTTATTGATCCGCACGAAAAGATCTCCCGATGTGAGCTCGTATGGGAAGTTGAACTTGACAATTTCAAAGTTTTTGCACGAGATCTCGAGCTGGCTCATCATTGTTGTGGCGTTCGAGCCCTTGGTTCGACTTGGCACGCGACATTCATAAAGCTCGGCAATGTTGTTCAAATAGACCTGCACGACTTCGGCTTCTTCCTCCTGCCCGTGGAATGCCACGAACAGGACACGGAAATTGGTGAGGAACAGCGTGCCACTTCGTGTGTGGCTTCTCGCGGGCGCTGCAGTGGCCAGCGTGACGCCTGCGAGACCGAGCGACGACTTGTCACACAGCGCATGGGCCTTGAAGAGCACACTCTCACCGACGAAGAGCGCCGACGCCGGGGTCTCCATCACCAAATACATGCTCTCGGACACATAGTGCGTCTGCGATCAGCACGCGTCAGTCCTTTGTCTCCCTTTCCCCTCCGACTGCAACGCACAGCGTGGTCCAGCTCTTGGTGATCCACTGATGTCCACGAGTCTTCCTCGATGCCGCGCTTCTTCACCGAGCTCTTGCGGCGCTGGGGCTCTCCCGTGGGCTCCATCGCGTCGCCTCCGCTTCCTCGTTTCCCCTCGCGTCTGTGTTGGCAGTTTCTCCCGCATGGGAGCATGCGCTGGTGTTGTTTGCCCTGGTTCTCGTAAATTACAAAACTGCTCCCATCTCATCCACCCCTAGACCGTCTTTTGCAATCATACTACCTTGTTTTGTAAAACAACAACAACTGGGGTATGAACTGGCTGGTTACATGCATCGGCTTAGAGAGGGAGCTCCTCGTTTTTTTTGTCCGGGGCCTTGGGGCCTTCATCATCAAATCAGGTGCAACATCATCGCTCAGTATGCGTGGCTCGCTGTCGTCCGCGTCCTCGACGATGTCGCTGCGTACGGCCATCGCCGGGAACGGCGGTGTGCTGCGCAATGACTCGATCCTCTACATGACGGTGCTGGGCGCGCGCGACCTCAAGACGACGCAGCTGCTCGGAGTGCAGGACCCGTTCTGTGCGGTGCATCTCGTGTCCCAGGGCAAGGAGAACAGCACGCCGGCGTTCAAGACGTCGACGCACGACAATGGAGGTAGAATGAGGTGGTCATTGCACGTGGGAACGGAATCGGCGATGCTCACGGAGCGTATGGAGCAGGCACGGACCCGGTGTGGAACGAGAAAGGCACGATCCTCATCCCCGATGTGGCGTCCGACGTACTCAAGATCCGCATCATGAACGAGAACTGGGTGGGCAGGTGAGGTGGAGAAGGAAAGAAGCAGGAGCGGTATGATATGGGTCTCAATGTGTATGTGGTGTGCAGCAACATTATCGGTGAATGCGCTGTGGCGCTGCGCGACTTGTCGCGCGGACGATCGATGGAGAAGGAGTTTGCGCTGACGCCAAAGGGCTTTGTGCGAGTGCTTCTTTACCTCGCTCTCGCTCATGGTATGGGCCTGTGTACTAGTACGTGGGATAAACCTCGTGCTGAATGTGGTGCTGTGCGTATTCAGAGAACCCAACGAATGTGCCGCGTGCTGAGATTGGGCAGTACCCACAACACTTCATCCCTGGCAAGACGAAGCTTCTGTTGGTGCTGGTGTCGGGTGAAAAGCTTCGTGATATTCAAACGTTTGGGACCCAGGATCCGTTCTGTGAGGTCTACCTCAGCAGGAACAGACACCCATCGTCGCACGAGATGGTGTACAAGTCCAAGACCCACGACAACGGCGGTAAATGCGGTTGTTACTCAGTGGTGATATGAGCGACTCTCTGATAGGCTCTTTATAGGCAAAAACCCTCGGTGGATGGAAGCTATGACCACCGGTGTTCGGTGCATTGAGCATGAGTTTGTCACCATTCGTGTCATGAACGACAACCACCTCAAGGAGTAAGTCACACTCGTTATCTCTGACTGAGGCCTCTCTCACAATCTACGTCGTTTCATCAGCGAACTCATTGGTGAAGTCCGCTTCAAGCTCGAGCTGCTCGTTGGCCGCCGCTTTGAAGACAAGATGCTTGCCCTCGAGGCAGAGGATACCATCGTGGGTCAAATCCGTGTCCAGTTGGCCTTGTTCAACGATGAGGTGATGGACGAAGATGACTACGAAGCTGCAGAGCTGAATGCGAGTGACCTCGATGGCTGCACGTGCTCCATCTCGTCGGTGAAGCGTGCCACAAAGGTTGGAGACGTGGTGCTCAGCGGCATTACCCCTGATGGCGTACACTATCTCGAAGCTGGCTCAGTTGTGACGACAGGCTCAACGTTGGCTGGCGAGTACGTTCTGGACAAGGACTACTGGGATGGAGATGAGCTCTAAACTTTGAGCTGCAATCTTTCCTCCAAGAGGAATTCGAAAAGAGAATTACTGGATAATCCGACTCAAGTTGTGACTTCGAATAGACTAGACTGCCCCACTCTGACTGTCGTGGCTAGCTTCATACACGAAATGAAAGGCATCGACTGAGACCCAACTGCCGTGAATGGCATCCATCAGCCAT
>KE464107.1:0-15296 GCA_000387445.2 Pythium aphanidermatum DAOM BR444 | reverse complement strand
CCTCGCGCGAGAGCAAGCTCTCGGCCTCGGCCGCGTCGGGGCTGGCGATTCCCGAGCGCAGCTGCGTGGACCGGCTGCAGTGCTGCATGTAGAGCACAGCGAGCGCACCCACGATGGCGGCGAGTGACGGCAGCACGCAGTAGACAAACCGCAAGAAATCTGCGTCGTCGACGGGGAAATCTTGGAATTTCTCGCGTTCATTCTGAATGAACAAGACTGCGATGCCGTTGGAAATCTTATCGGTGAAACTCATGGCGCCGTATACGAACGCGCCGCTCTCGATGTTGTTACCCACTAGGTCGCCTTCGAGGCACACCGACGTCACCATAATGATCGAGTTTCCCATTCCGAGAATAACAGAGAAAACGTAGATCCATGCGGCAGTGCCGGGGGTCAGGAAGTAAGACAGCATTAGCGCGAGGACGACAAGCGCCGAGCCGAGGGAAAAAGAACCAGTCCGGCCGAGCGATTCGTTGAGGTAGCGCAGGAAGAACGTCGCGAGGAAACCCGACACGTAGACGAGAAGTGGCACAATTGCGATGGAGGTCGCGGACATCTTCAGGGTCACGATGAGGTAGAAGGAGATGAAAACCTGGGTCACATTCACGACCAGACGCGTGCACATGTACACCACACCAACTTCGTAGAACATGGCCTCCTTGAACCAACACTTCCATGTCATGGGCTTGTGCGATGATGCACGAAATTCGAGGTCGCTGATGTCGTGTACTTCGAGGTCTCCATCGAATGGAAGCGATGTTGGACCGCGCTCCTTGACATCGGCCATAGAGGGACTGTGGCTAATCACCTTGTGTGTCTCCCGTACTTCTTGTCTTGTGGTAGACACACGCTCCTTCGTGCCGATCAAGAAAAACACCGTGCTGATGCCGCCAACAAGCAGAGAAGTGTACGCCAACAACGTGAACTTCTCCGCATCTGGAACGTTGTATGGGTGCACAATGCGGAGCAGCCCGAAGAACACGCAAAAGACGAGCACGTTCGAGAGAATAGTGAATGCATATCGTGTGCTGTTGAGCACGCAGCGCACGTTGTCATCCGTCGAGAGCTCGGGCACCTACATGATTGTGATAGTGAAGACACCCATGTGAGCAAAGATGTTGGCGGCAAGTCAGTGGGTCAGTTTCATCCGGCAGAAAACGTACCAGCGCCATATGCGACACCTGAACGGCAGCCCATCCGAAGTTGAACAGACTGGCGGCGACACTGTAGTAGACGACGAGTACCATGCGACTCGGCGATGGTGAAAACCACATTGGCGCACAAGCCGCAAAGACGAAGTAGAAGCATACGATCACGAGCAACGCACCCCCCGCGAGCCATGTCTTGCGTCGCCCGAATCCGATTGATGGAATACCCTTCGATCGATCCGACAAAACGCCCACGAGCGGCGTTGCCACGCCATCCGCAATCTGCCCCGCGAACATGACAATAGCCGAGTCCACTGGTGACAGCCCCGCAGCTTCGCGCAAGAACACCAGCAAGTAAGAGAACCACGTCGATGCACACATGTCATTGAGCACGTGGCCAACGCCGTACGCGATGAACTTGGCTGTAGTCCACCGTGGTTCTGGTCGCCGTCTGAAGCTGCTCGACGCCGTTGAGCCCGATAGTGCATCCGTATCCATATCCGTCGTGTAGTCGCCCAGCTGCTGCTTCATGGTCCCCTTGATCGCGCCTCTTAGACTCAACTCGACGCTGCCTCGACGCTCCAGATGCACACGAGGCTTGGGGGAGTTGCGCAATGCCCCCACGGCTCCTTTCTCTTCGTCGTTCCGCCGATGGACGCCAGTGTCCAGGCCTCTCATTGGCGGTTGCATCGACGTCAAGGGGTGACACCGACAGCACATCTCATTGGTCGAAAGAAATGAGGTTTTCGATTGGCTAATATACAGCCAGACTAAACAAAGTGGTCCACACGAGATTAGATCGTACTTGTTGGGACGCACACGGTACTATCATGTATATGTTGTTGCACATGGGGAGAAGGAGAGAGGAACGTGTGTCATCGTCATCCTCTGAAGAAGGGAAACCCCGAGGGCGAAATGGCGGACAATTTCCTGCAGCGCGCTGTGTTGCTGCTCGTGCTCGCTGTGGCTGCTGGCAGTGGCGTGTACTACTTCTTCCTCACGGCGCCAGAAGCGTCTTTGTATGTGCTCTCGGGCCTGAGCTATGAGGGAATGAAGAGGAGGATCTCACTCGTGTGATCACTTGTGAATTGTAGCAAGGCATGTGAGCCTATTTCGATTCAATACGTGATCAAGGGCGTTCTCCCAACGTGGTTGAATGGGCGAAACGACAAGATGGGCACGGTTAAGGGACTGTGGGCGTGTGCGAGTCAGTACAAGGAACAGCACCCAGGCTACGTGCTCGCCAGTTTCTGCATCGTGTACATCACGCTGCAGACATTTGCGATTCCTGGACCGATCGTGTTGAGCATCCTCTCGGGAGCTATCTATCCCTTCTGGCAAGCGCAGGCGCTCGTGGCGTTCTGCGCCACCACGGGCGCGTCGCTCTGCTTCATGTTGTCGTATTTCCTCGGTCGTGGAGTGTTCAACCGTCTTTTCGCGGGCATGATCGCGGCGTTCAAGACCAAGGTACGACCTGTGGTTGTCTTCTTCGACGTATTGTCCACTTATGGTGTGGGTTATCCTGTTGTAGATTGCCCAGAACCAGAGCAACCTTTTTTACTACTTGTTGTTTCTTCGTATTACCCCACTCCTCCCCAACTGGTTCGTCAACATTGCGTGCCCTCTCGTTGATGTCAAGTTCAAGTACTTCTTCTTGGCCACTTTGATTGGTTAGTGCACTGGAAACTCCGAATGAAGCCCATAAAGACTGATCGTTATCTCCATTTAGGCCTGCTTCCAGCGAATTTCTTGCACATTTCAACTGGCGCGACACTGAACAGTGCAGCTGGTTCGTCATCGGGAGGAAGCAACACTGTGAACTTCGCTGTTTTGTTTGCGCTTCAGTTCGTTGCTTTGCTTCCGACGCTATTCAAGAGCAAGATCGAAAGCTATGAGAAACAGCAGTTCGCGAAGACGAAGGCGCAGTAAGGCAGACATCAAGAATCAAAAGTTCACTTATCCCAATATGACCTATTTGGGGGCATTTATGGATACTCAACTTCTTTGCGTGGTGTATAGTTCCACCACTTACAGCAGTTCGTCACATATGAATTCATCGAGTTTTTCATCATCCAGTCCAGGCGTTTGCTGTTTCGACGAGTGAATGAAATTGCATGAAAGTTCAAGTGGGTAAGGCATGCATATCATCATGCGCACTTGGGAACTGGAGTTCAAATGTATGTACAGTTTCAACCAGTACTCACACCCCTGAGTTCATTGTAGAGCCCTGTATTGAAAGATGTGAGAATCTCTGTGGGTGACTGTCGTCCAGATGCGCGGCGACGATGTGCTGGAGGTGCAGTTGGTCCCACTGTGGGACCGGCAACAAAACGTAGCGGTGGAGGTGCACGAGTCATCTCTCGCGATTGTGTTTTGGATGGTTCGATCTCGCTGTTACTGTCGCCTCGTCGAATTAGCATCGTTTTGGCCCGTACTTGTCTCCAACTTTGTTCAGCGTCACTGGCAGCGAGCTGTAGAACTGACTCACTTAGAGATGAGCTGTTTTCAATGAATCGCTGGAATAGCTGTGTTTGGAAGAGCTGCGCGCAAAACTCTCGTTGACTGGGATGCATCGTCAGGTAACCCTTCTCGTCAAACACTGTGGTTTCACGACCCTCTGAGTTGTGGCCTTTGTGACAAAACTTGCGGAAGTCTTTGAGAAGCCTGTGAAAAACGGTGTCAAGAGTTGCGCATAAATTTTTGGTGTTGGATATGACTCGCTTACCTCATCGCAAACGTCATGAAGAGGATTTGTATGTCATTCCACAGTTCATTGACTTCTTCCTGTTGATGAAGCATTTGTGTGATTTGGTAGTCAGAAACCTCGAACGTTGCAAACGATTCGATTTCGGACAACTCTCCCGACTTGAAACAGCCATGATTTATCCTCGATCGATGAGAAGCAGCCCATATGCTACTTTTTCGGAGACCCTGCAACAGTTTTTTTGCTTTGACCTTCCGGGAGAACTGGCATCTCTTCATTTGGAGGCAGGCAAATCTCGTCTCGATCAAGATTGACGATAACCACTCCTTCTCGTGCAAGGTGGTCGATCGACTCTTCTGAGCGAACACCCATAAAAAATGGTACCGGCGCAGTCACAAAATCAACAAGTACCTAGGTGGCCAGAAACATGTTTAGTCATTGATACTTCAGCACCACTTCTGCATTACTTACGAGCGGGAGGACTGGTATGTAGACCACTTGGCATTCAAAAGGGAAGAGAAGTGCGCGGAACGTTTCTGCTACTGGCCCAAGTATCGACACGTTTTGGGAGCAGAGAACAATTTTCTTTTCCGTCAAAAGAAACCCGTATACTTTAAGTATGTTCTCAGGAGTGAGACATTGGAAGAGAAGCGTGAAATCAATCTCGTTCGGAAGAAAGAGCGGGCCCGAAGCGGGTAAACCTGTGACAAGAGCGACGTGATCGAAAAGTGGCAAAGCGGTCACACCGTTGCTTCGTGTTGGCATGTGAACTTGCTCCAAGATGTTGAAAATATAACACTCGATTGGAAACGGGGACATAGATATTGAGACACGGAAGAGTTGAGTCAAGCAATCCCGAAGCGTTCGAAAAAGTGGCATACGAGACAATATGCAGATGCACTTGGGCACGAAGCATTTTGTTTTGCTCTTTCTTTGTTGGATATCCTTCAGACTGATCCAAGAAGGTAGGCTCGACGTCTTGCCTCCTCGCTGAATACTTGAAACCATAGTCAGAATATCGATCATATCTCTTTCCTCATAAAACTGGAAACAGGATGCGTAGTGTCGTGAACCCGTGATATCTGTCAGAACGATATCAAATGTCTTGGGAGGGAGAAGCTCACTCGACATGTATGGGTCGTCAGGGAAACAAAATTTCGACAACTCTTCTGGAACATCAGCACCAAGAGGAAGAACATCAATGACAGTCGGCTCCAAGCGAACATCACGCGGGGAGCGGTCAGAGAAATGTCGTTGCAACTTTCAAAAGTCATCCTTGCACCAACAACTACCAATGCATGTCCTATTGCAGATCGATTCGCACTTTGAGTCGGGGATCCTGAGATTGAGAGAGATGAGGCAGAAGATCGCTGTCGGCTGTGATCAAAGAGCTAAATCATACGAAGAAAGAAGGTGTAAGCGAGTGTGAGAAGCAACAAGCAACTGTCTGAACATACTGTTGCTCGTAAACTCTTCGCTTTTCTTTCACGGCCAAAGGTAGTGGTGATACTGGATGTGATCGAGCAAGTTGTTTCAGTATACTTTGCGGAGAGAATGTCAAGAATCTCGCAGAAAGTCAAAGGATCTAAAATCTGTCATTAGCCCAAGCCTGATCTGAGACTGAAAAGCATGGTAACTTACCCACTTCGGCCAGCCACGAGAAGTACTGAAAAACACCTTTTTCGGTGAACCTGTTTGTTTCTCCATCCTTCTGGTGGTCGAAATTTTGTAATAACCAACACATCGCCGATTGATCAACTGGCGCTCGACCACATGTTTGATTGAGGCGATTGATTTGAGCCTCGCTTAGCAATCCAGAATTTTCAGGATCAATTTCCCGAATTGCTGCGGCTAGAACAAATCTGTAAAACGGGACGATGCCTTGCGGATCTCGTTCGATCAGCATGCTCTTCTCAGCTTCAGGTTGAAAAAATTTCGAACGAAGAATCCGAATCGCACCGGCATAGGTTTTCTTGTTGCTGACTTGTGTCACGTCCATAATGCCTCCCGTAGTTGTATGTTGAGTGACGAGCCGATGCAGATCATTGAGGTGCTGATGAACATCGTCCATTAATCTTTTTTCCGCGAGACAGCCTCGTGGCAAATGGGTTGCAAGCTTGAACTGGATTCCTGCTATGCGGTCGTGAAGAATCAATTTCCACCGATCGTTGGAACTATTCCATCCTAGCCTATTGCATTCCATCTGAATGTACCGATAAATTCGCGCTGCTTCGCGATAGAACTGACCAGGAAGAGAAGTTTTCGACAAAACACTCCCACTTGTGAACGGCAAAGGAGTCGAAGAATTTCCAGGTCCAAAGTTGGAATCTGTTTCGTCTTCGAGGGCGACCCCAAGTTCGAAATCCGGATTGCATGATTTCTCGTGAGCTATTACATCCCCGTACATGCTTAGAACGTCCGACCGATACAACAAGCATTGCAAGTATCGTTCGTGTACAGTGTTCTCAACCGGTTGGTGAGTTAGTATATCTGTGTACGTTAGATCCTTGTCATTGTCCAATTGGTCACTCCAATTCTGTTGCTCGTGGAAGTGTTTCTGAGTCATTCCGTCGTAGTCTAGACGATTCAATTTTTCCAAGATCGTGCATGCAGCAGTTAGTTTGCCTGATGCGAGAGACAGCGTTTCTATAGCCAAGTCTGTTGTAAAGGTGCTGGATCCTTGCTCACACCAAATGTCGCAGTGAACACCGCCATAGATTCGTGCGTTGGAGAAGTAAAAAAGCTCTTCATATGCGAAGACCTTCGTTGAGCTCTTTAGGAGTTGCCTTGCAAAGACATATAATGAAGGACCAAATCGCTCAAGGACTTTCGCTTTTCTGTCAAGTCGATATGCCACTTCGAAATCGTCCTCAACGTCGCTCTCCGGCATCGCCGTGTCGAAGTAGTTGATAACTTGTGCGTACTTCTGACCAGCGGCAACCCAAATGTCCAGAATTTGAGGCACAGAGTCACTTCGTTTGTCCAAGGCCCGCTGCTGTAACTCACTCACGAGGAAACAGTAGATATCATCGGCCTCATTCATCAAGCTGAGTGCTTCCTCATCCTCTCTCGCGCGAATCTCTGCTCGCGTCATGGTGGACTGAGGCGTATCTGGACTTCCTACACTTTCTTCAGAGCTGTCGCTCGACTCAGCACCTTCGTCATCTCCCCAGTCGATCTGCAAACCGAAGTATTCGTCATCTTCTCGCCTTATCTGCGATTGCAAAGCCGATTCGTCTTCATCATTCTCAGGTGAACAAGATTGCTTGAGTGATGATGCTGAGCGGTCATCTTGCTGCTTTCCAACGTCGGCTTCGTCTTCGTCACCTGTGTTCGTCGCTCGTTGCCGCTCGGATCTCATCTTGTTATGTACCATGCTCAAATAGTCTTGTAGCGCGTCTTCTCGGTGCATCTTCGCAAATTCCTGCAGGAAGTTGGCACTTACTAGTGCTAGCGTAGTGTCTTTCTTCATTGATGCAAACCGGGGAGAAGCAGCAGCAACTGAAACAAGGCTTGGTCGACGAAAGGAGCTTAGTTGGGTTGCCAAGGAGTGGAGGAAAGACTTGATGGATAGAACAGCCAGCTTGGTGCTACTGACGTTGATGGGTCCGCTCTTGTTAAATGTGCCCTGCAATCGTTTTGAAATGGCAACGTTAGGCGCGCTCAATACCGCCAGGTATGCTATCAGCGTTGTGATCTCCCGGCATGGAACCTCAATGTCGCTACAATTGGAGTTGGTAATGGCCGTTGCGAGGCCAATAAGAGGAGCACTAGCAAATGATTTTTGACCGTCTTGCACTACAGTTTGGGCTGGTGGTAGCCCGTTGGTCAGCTCAAGGCGACATGCATGAATAAAGACGAAACATAACTCTGTGGTGTTCAGCTGGAAAAACGGCGGCTTCAAGTCACGAATGAGTCGACTGAACTCATGAAATCGGAGTCCCTTAGAGTTCCGTGTCCCAGTGATCGACGAACTGTACGCAAGGGCGATTTCAAAAAGTGAAAGGGAGAACCGTTGTAAGAGTGACTGAACTTTTTGCCTGCCCAGAACGAGGTCATCCAGAGATTCCCAGTTCGCCTTGATAGCTGTCCTTTCGAGCTGCTCGTAGTATACAACCAGGTATTTTGACGCTAGTTCATTCAGCGCTTCCGACTTCGACTCGTCTGCCATACGTGGAAACATATAACTCGCCACATCAACCAGAGCATCCAAGAATTGCTCAAAGTTTACACCCGCTGCACTTGAGCTGGCAGTTGCGGTTTTGAACGCGAGCAATATGCGCACACCGAAGTCTTGAGGTCTTAGTTTCATCTGTGTCGGTGCTGTTGATTTCAATATCAGCTGCTTGAACTGATAACAAGAAATGATGGCTTCGCCTTTCCCATTCCATTGAGGAAGGGAGTGGAGAAGAAATATATCAAAAAGCCTCTCCTGAAGCCAGAACGGGTCTGTTCTAGCATCGCTCAAGTTGACACTGCGATGAGAAATTGGATGATTTTGTGTCTTCTTCACCAATGAGAACTTGGTCGCGCCCAACAATCCGACGTGAGTCTCCCCAGCCAAAGGTGGTTTCCCTACAGCATCAAATAACTGATACTTGGTGGGGTCAAGTTGCCAGTATTCTGCAGCATCGACAAGTAGCTGAGCGAAAACGTAATCGGTGGGAACCCAGCCCTCGTATCTGAACCGTACATCCGCGGTCTTAAGATTGTTCGAGACTGCGGCTTGTCGCGTCAGTTGCTTCGCATCTCGTTCACAGAATTCCACGACAACCTTGTTCATGTTGCCGTCGCTTTTGCACCCTTTTACTGTTGGATTCGTAGTGGTTGCAGTAGTTCCCACAATAACGTGAAGTGGTGAGCAGGAATAGCTGTTTCAACAACTGACGGTTCATAGACGTTGTGCTACGACACAATGAAAGCGAAGGTCGGTAATAAGAAGAAGGAGGCGGCTCACCCTTGGGCTGAGTTGTCCAAGTCAACGTCATGTAATTGAAGCCTCCATATCTACTCTGATGTTGGCGCCAAATTGTCATCTCGTAATTTGTTCCGTATTAGTTACCATTCCAGAGCTACGGATTCTATACGATCACCACTCAACACTTCATCGCTTCTGTGGCGAACCCGAGGTAGCAGCAAAGTCGACGTAAGACTGATACTTCCTTGTTCTGTGTTGTTGACAAGACGACGTTATTCATATCCGTTGTAGCACAGGTGAAGATGGCAAGAAAGTAGAGCCAGATACGGAGACCGTTGGCTTTGACGCCACGGCGAGCGACACGACACTTGATCTCTCATTTGAACAATACTGCATGTTTCTTCGTACTCTGATTCATCATGGATCACCTCCTCAGCAATTCCAATGTGAGATCAGCTGCAGGATTCGATTTGTGAAGAAATTAACAAGGAATCTTCCTGGCAGACATCTTCCAGAGTTACGCTGTGGAAAGTGAGCGTGGTATCTCAAGAGGCGAGCTCTTCAAGATGCTACAAGATCATTTTAGGGCCAGCTCTACAGTAGCGGCCGATGCTGTGACCGCATCAAGAAGCTCTGGGGAACCTCTTGGTGCAGTTGATACACGTTACTTCGAGCGACTGTATACTTGGCTGAAGAAGCATTTCATCTTGTACGATAAAGTGAGGAGTGGATTTTTACCACTATCTACAACAGTCGAGATGCTCTTCCTGCATCCCGATGCGCTTAGTCGTTTCCAGATTCAAGTTGCACCACTGATCGCAAAGCTGGATGAAAACAACAAGCACTACTTAGCGAAGGTAAAAGCGGCTTCAATTGATATTTAGTACCTGGTCAGGCTAGTCACTCTCGCCATCGTCTTCCGAGTCATCGAATGCACATTCGAGTGTTTCACGACGGGCTTCTTCGATCTTTTTGCGCAACTCAGCTTCATTCACGTGAGTGGACACCCCGGATCGTTTCCCACGAGTTTGAGACGCAGTAAACGCACCAACGTCTGCTCCATACGTGGTTGGATCACCCAGATATTCTCCTGTTTGTGGTTTTTGTTGTCTCCCGACAGGGCGATCCCGCATATATGCTGAAGCACGACCATGCTTCTCCAACAGTTTATGCCAATCAGCACTACTGTCGATTGAGCCGTTCGGGTCGTTATCTCGGTCCCGTCGAAGAAAATATTGCGACGTGATTGCGACACCAAGAATCATCATGATGATCAATAGTGCTCTCCATGCTGAAAACGTAGAGTCAGAATTATACAAATCGTCGCTAGGGAGAAGACTCTGAAGAAGAATCAGTGACTTGGCACCGGCGGCAGTGCTTGAGATGACTCCGACTGTGGTCGTGTATGTATTCTCGGTTGCGATCACAGAGCTGACGGATTCAAAGTGGCTTGATTTGTAGCAAACCTTGGAGAGTGAGAGTCTGGCATGGTTCTGCACACGGGAGAGGTTGTACACGGCAACCTCCTTTGCAGATGCCGCTATTACGTGATTCTTGATGACAGCGACATGAACCGAAGACGACCGCTGGATGACGAAGCGCTGAACCACTTGGCAGCCTCTCGTGGCTCCCTCGACCGTCCCAGAGTGGTCAAACACAAGGACCTCACCGTCCGAGGTACCAGCATACAAAATGCCAGGGTTATTAGCATCAAATACCAAGGAGACAATGGATGCAATTGAACCTTCACAAACTGTTAGTTCACCATGTTTCTGGCGAGACATGGAGAAAAGAAAAACACGAGAATCTGAGCCCAATGCCACGTGGTGACGTTGAGTTGCCATGACCGAGATTGGACCTGCCCTGGCGTCAATCTCATGAAGGAGGGTGCCGTTGTGCGCAAAGAAGCTCAGTTTACCGGTTTGACCTGCCACGGCGAAGGCACTGCGTCGTGCAGATCTTGTGATTGCAATAGCTGTCGGTATGGAACCGTAGGCGCTAGGAGAGATTTTGAACATTTCGTGAATTTTAATTGTAACTTGCTTTTGCGTTCGACTATGTGCCGATTCCTCAACATAGCAAGCCAAGGAGAAAAACGCGACATGGGGATTGAGACCACCACCAAGGATCCCAAGCACTGGAGGATCTGCTTGGAAATCAAGCTCAATCGACTGAACATCACGGACGTTGGTGTCAAACTGAAGTAGTTCTTTTTGTATATCGGTGGACGAAAAGAAGCGTACGCTCCCAGATTTCAAGGCCACCACTATCAGATCGATTGTAGGAGCGGTGCGAATCTTGTCAACCCCCACGGCCACAACATCGTCTGGTAAGGGAAGCATCAATTTCTCAATAAAATGCGAATCAAAGCGCTCGCTTGACACGCGATGGGCCATTTGGGCAGCAATCGCATCCATTCGTCGGTCAATAGCATCTCGGAGTTCTTGATCCCGTCCATCTGAAGATGCTCGAGCTCGATAGCCTAGACCAAGCTCTCCATTCGTTGCCTCAATGTCTTGGTTCTCAAAATCCATGCGTAGCTTTGATAGCGCCCGCATCTTTAGCTCTTGAAGATGAATCATCAGATCAATGGCTTCAATCTCCTTCTCCAGGGCAACGCGTGAAGCCTGATGGTCATATTGTGCGGATTGAGAAGAATAAACCGATTGGTCTTGGTTTCCTACGATCGGCGATTGTGTGGATGTCGGAACGTGGGGGGTTTGCTCCTGACCGAGCATTTGTCTAGGATTTGAGTCGCCGCTTGGTGACACTTCCACTTCAACGACATTATGAGCATGAGTGTCCGCCATAGTGGCGATGACCCACGCAACTATGACCACTGCGCGACGAACTCCACGCATGTTGTATGGTCGAAGAGTATTCGAAGAGACGCCGTCGTGGCTGGAGAGCTAGCGACCTTTGGCCCATCATTAGTGTTGGTTACAAAAGCAGACATCAGGTTGGGTCGCTATTGACCTTCCTCTCTGAACCAGGACGCTGAGCTGACCAGCGAGTGCTAGAAGGTTTCGGTCTGTGAAGCATCGTTCTTGGAGATATGTTCTACGACTTCGATCGAGGAGCGAAGTCCGACGACTCGCATGCTGCAACAGTGGTGAATCCTTTTGAAAAAAATCTTCATATTCCCCATTTGGGATTACTTACAATACACGAGTCGACCTAAGGAAGGTTTCTAATACGAGTAGACGAATAGAAACGTTGCTATTACTTCGAATTGGGTTGCATCGGGTTCTGGAATCCGTCAACGGGCCAATCAAGAAGCAAACCTACCCCTGACCTTTGCGAAACAAAGAACAGCCAGTAATGAACCCATATTCGTGGAGTTAACTTCGAATGTTAACGGAGTAGAACTGAGTTGATGCACCTCATGCTCAGACTGGTGGCGCACCGAAGGCGACGACAGTGCCAGCACCAGTGCTCTCCGTGAGACTGAAGGGCGTGACACTGTCCTGCAGTGTGAAGCGAGCACACAGGTCGCTGCCCAGGCTAGTGCCGTAGACGTCGCACTTGGTCTCGGGTTTGATGGACACGACGAAGTCACCGTTCTCGGCGGCACGAAGGAAACCGTTTCCGATCTGTGGGTCATACACGCTCCAGTCCGAGCTATCAAGGGTGAAGGTAACAGTGGTCGAGCGGCCAGCACCGAGCTCAATCTTCTGGAACTTCTTGAGCATCTTGACCTCTGGCACTGAGATCGAACGGTAAGGCTGCGTGAGGAACAGCATGACAGTCTCTTTGCCCGGGATCAAGCCCTTGTTCGTGACCGTCACACTGACAGTGAGTGAGTCGGTGCTACCAGATACGGTCGACTTGGAGAGCTTGAGACCTCGGTAGTCGAACTCCGTGTAGCTGAGACCAGTGCCGAAGTCCCACTGCATCTGACAGTAGCCACTCGAGCACTGGGTGTTGACGAGGTGGTTGTACGGGATCGCGATGTTCGCTGGGTCCTTCGGGTACGTAATTGGAAGGCGTCCGCTTGGGTTCACAATGCCGTAAAGGATCTCAGCGATGGCTTGACCACCAGCAGGACCAGGAAGCATGGCGTTGATGACAGCGTGCACATTAGACGGAAGATCACCAAGAAGACGAGGGCGGCCGCCAACGAGGACAACGATCACCTTCGTGCCAGTCGATGCGAGCTGCTTGACGTATTCGATCTGACCGGCTGGGAGAGCCAAGTCATTGATATCGCCAGGCTTCTCAGTGTAAGGGGTCTCACCAATCACAGCGACAGTGTATGCCGCGGATCCAGCAATGGACTTGGCAGTGGTCAAGTCCGTCTGTGAGAACGACCCGTCGCCCTTGAGACCATTGAAGAAAGTTACTCGCTGGCCGGCGATGTCCTCCATGCCCTTCTTGACTGTCGTGCCATACGGGAACTGGTCATTCCCTGATCGGCCTTGCCATTCCTGTGACCAGCCACCAAGCAAGTTGCCGATATCATTTGCGGAGTGGCCCGTGAGGAATACGCTCGCAGTCTGGGAGATGGGGAGCACCTTATCCTTGTTCTGGAGCAACACGATGGACTCGCGTGCAAGGTCGAGAGCCACTTTGCGGTCCTCCGCCTGCCCAAGCTTGGCCATCGCGTCGGTACCAGGAACCGGAGTTTCGTACAGTCCAAGTTCGAGCTTGGTCTTGATAATACGACGCGCGGATTCCTTAAGGCGATCGCGGTACTCAGGGTTCTGGGCCAGCATCTGCTTTGCGTACGTGATAAAGTCGGCGTTGTCCGGCACCATGCTCATGTCGATCGACGTGCGCGAGAGTGACATTCGCACGGCCTCAGGTAGACTCTTCGCCACGCGATGAAAGGTGAACAGGTTGTTGATCTCCGCCCAGTCCGTCACCACAAGCCCCTGGAAGTTGAGGTCGTTGCGAATGAGATCCTTGAGAATCTTGGAGCTCGCGACGGTCGGTACACCGTTGATAGAGACGTAGTTCTCCATGGCTGTCTTCACACCGGCTTGCACAGCTGCAATAAAGGGTGGCGCGAAGTAGTTGAGCAGATCAAAGTCTGACATAGACACTGCGTCACGATCGTGGCCCGTGGGTGTTCGGGAATAGCCCACAAAGTGCTTCATGCATGCAGCGACATTCGGGTTGCTCTGCAGACCCTTGATGATCTGGGCGCCCATGACTGAGACCAAGTACGTGTCCTCGCCAAACGTTTCGTACGTACGCGCCCAGAGTTTGTTCTGGGAGATCTCCAGAATGGGACCGAAGACCCACGGGAGGCCAGCAGCAATCGAGTCCCGCCCGGTGATTTGGCCCATCTGGTAGACTAGAGTCTCATTGAACGATGCACCGGCATTGATCTGCTGCCCGAACAGAGTCGCATTGTAGACGTAGTTCGCGCCATGCACCGAGTCGATGCCGTAGATGATCGGATGGCCTCCATTCTCGGCCATTGACACAGTCTGGATGCGAGTGATCACGTCGCGCCACTCCTGAGCCATCCAGCCGTATTTGCCATTACGAGGACCACCAGCGAATGGCGAGTTAAGGTAGGAGCCGACTTTGAGCTTGGCAAACGAGAGCAGGCGGGCCTCATCGAGCTTCCCGTCTGGTCCCAGGATGGCGTCGATGTTGACCTGGGTCATCTGGCCGATGATTTCATCATCATTGAACCCGTTTACAATCTGCGTCGCACGCTCATCGATGGTGAGAGCATGGGTGATGGTAGCCATGGTGGCTGCTGCAGCCAGGAGTGTCTTGAGCCACGACGTCGTCAGCATCTTGGCCGTAGATCCTCAAGCTCGCACAGGCTGAGGAAATTGGGGGAATGATAGAAGCGCGAGGCGGGCGCGTGGCCCACGGGCTCAGCTTGAGGCTCGACGGACAACGCCAGTTGATTCCAAGGGCGAGAGAGCGGTCGCAGCGGGCAATGGAAGGGCCAGACACTCATCTTCAAGCTCGAGGCAGCACATCATGGCGTGATGCCGATTCGACTGGTTACTCACCAGGTCAGATGGGGCCCCAAGCGCCTTCCTGGCCAAGAGTGAGTTGGTGGAACGAGCTGGATGACGCCACACGGAGCGAGGACGCGAACGTGGGTGGTGAGCTGCATGGAGCATGGGGCGACTTGCGTGTGGCGCCGTGTTGAGCGGCCGAGAGGGCAGTGCACGACTGACGCATCTGTGTTCGGTCCAGCAGTTATGGGGTTCCACAGGTCATAGAGCCTAGTCATGGGTGAGTTATGTGGAGTCTACGGCACCGAGCATCGGAAGAGAGAGGTTGCGGGCCAGATGCGGCCGGGAAGATGCGCAGGGTGACTCAAACTTCAGAAAGTCAGCCTCACCATCTCGGCTCGGGACCACCTTGGTTAAAACGCACTTCCATGCTCTAAGTATGAGAAATCTACATAGTGCAGAGAGGATACCGGTATATGATGCATGACAAGAGTTCACGCAACTGTATTGACAAAATGAACAAGGCAGTCCTACAGAGGGAGGTTCACGCAGACAACCGCTCCTTTCAGTAGCAATTCACACGAGGAGATGTGTACACA
>KE464106.1:10933-23259 GCA_000387445.2 Pythium aphanidermatum DAOM BR444 | reverse complement strand
AAATGTACCCGGAGCCGTCTCCTTCTGATGTGTGCGACTTTGTATCCGACGAATGGATCGACGCAGCGGCGCGTGGAGGGCCAGGCGTGGTCTGTGACAGGATGGACGACTGCTGCGTAACCACCCTGGCACTGGTCTTGGGTGAGGCGTTGGTGGCCGCAGCGATCGTGACGCCACGCTCGTCGATGGAGATCAGTTGGTGATGCTGTGCGTACACGTGGTAGTAGATGCCAAGTCCGAAGAGAACACTCCCCAGGATGGCGATTTCTTCAAGTCGGGCGTCTTGAAACGCAACGACCGACAGCAAACCGATCACCCAGACCATGAGGGCGAAACACGCCCCCAGTTCACCGAAGGGGCTTCGGTACGACGCGTGTGCGAGTGACTCGGCTCGCTTGCTTCCGCTTGCAACATTACTGCGTAAAATGAGGTACCCGAGTGTTTGTCCAATATACGAGAGGAAAGCAAAACCCATGCAGGCTCGAGAGAGCCGCTGATGGTCGTCGTGCGTGTAGTGAACGATCAGGCACACAACAAAACTCAAGAACGAGCCGATGCCAACGGCTGTGCGACAAGAGAGCCCGTGATTCTGTCGCGACTGGTGCGTTATCCGCATGATAAGCCACTTCGGAAGTAGCCTTGAAGATGCCAGAGCCGTGAAGAGCCGGCCATAGGCCCAGAGGAAGCCGAACGCCGTCGCATAGGTCGCTGGGAATGACAACCAGCCAGCGTGTTGTACTGAGAGTGAGGCAAATTGGGCGAAGCCGAAGCTCAGTGGTGCAGCCGCTTCCGCGAGGGTTGCCATACCCGGCGGAAGTGACGCCGTGACGAAGAACGTGAGCATGGCGGTGACGAACAACAACACGATGCTGATCCGCTGCGCTTGAGGGATCAGAGCGCGTGGTTCGTGGACATGATCGGCGACGAGGACGATTGCGTCGGCGCCAACATAGAACCAGGCACAGAAGGGCAAGACGCGCAGCATGTCCGTGAACCTGGGTTGATCAACGGGCCGTTTGGTTTTGACGTCGATGACGCTGACAGTGTAGCGTCGAATGTCGGTCTTGGATAGGGAGCCAAAGCAAAAGACAAGCAGAATCAAGACGGACGCGAGACCAGCAATCACAGTAAAACGCCAGAACACACGATGACTGCGAGTCTGCAGAAGAGTCGCTGATAGATAGAAGAGCGCCCAGAGGGCTGGCTCCAAACCTCGAAAGTCTGGAATGCTGGTCACAATCATGTCGGCGAGCGCGAGCACGGACGCAGATACGTAAAGCACGAACTCGATAGCGTCGATCGCTCCAACGAGGAAGCCACCGAAAAAGCCCAGCGTCATACGTGCAATGGCGTAGGCACCACCAGCAAACGGGAACACGCTCGCGACTTCAGCCAACGAAAACATCAAAACGATGTATGCGGCGCCGATGAGGAAAAGTGCGGTGGTGGCTGGGATGAGCCCGGCGGCGAGCGTCGCGTTCCAGTTAAAGTACTGCCCTCCGACAACGATGGTGAAGGCGAGCATGCAGACGTCGAACAGATTCGGCTTGTAGGCATGCGCTGTGGCCGGCGTGAGACCGCGAAGTCGAAGCGCCGGGCCGCCTGCGGACGCTGCCGAGCTAGCCCAACTACCAGGCGACGGAGACACCGCACGCGTCATTATACTCAGTCAAATGGAGAAGAGATGACAGTCGAATCGGCACTACAACACGCAGCCCGGAAGCTTCTTGAAGCAGGTTACGGAGCCAGCCAAGTCGCCTTTGCCTTGGAGGAGTGTGAGACCATGAGAAAAAATAACTCAGTCTCGGACGAGGTATTTTTGAGCCGTGCATTTGGCTGGTACGGCGGAAGAAGCTTCAGTTACGCTCGTTCTGGTCGAGATCAAAGCTGAGGGAGGAAAAAGTATAAACATCTCGCCGGCGACCAGACGAACAGTACTGACGATCTGAAAGGAGAGTAACGAGGCAGAATGAGGACACACACAGACGAACGGAAAGTGCCGAGTTCCACTGACATAACCAGCGTGTGCGTCAAGGAGAAGGTATGCAGTCAAGCTCTCATGGTCATCGTCAATGCTCCAAGACACTAGATCTTTGATAGTTCTCGTCGCTTCAAGATCGAAAGACCTCTCACTACCGATCTCCCCGCCTTCTGTCATGTAAGACGGATCCTGATACATTATCAACTTCCATAGGTGATTGCCAAGTCAGTAGCAAGAGGGCTCCAACCGCAAGCACGTCAGCTCACAGGATCGCGTGCATGCTCTTCTTGGTCTTGACGTGCTGTCTCCCGCCGTGCCAGTGACGTGGGGATACGACACTTCAAACGCCGCACGATTCGAAAAATCTTTCCAATCGGATCCTGGCGCCACTGATCCGTCATGTTTATCGTCACCTAACATGGCCGGGATCCAGTCAAAGGGTATCGAACGACCAGCTGCTATCGTATTGGCACTCGCTCTCTATGACCAATCGTCTGCCAGTCGACCGCTCTCAGGAGGAGGTTTTGTTTCTAGTCCCAGCAAAGATCCACCCACCATTCACTGAGCGTCAACCCAATCGAACGCGAGGAGTTCAGAGGCGGAGATGAGCCGGCAGCATCACCTCCTCCTTTGGTGGCTTCAATGCTCGGTTCGTGGCGACTTCCGCAGTAAAAACAAGTCGGCCAAGTGTCTACGCGAGACGCGAACGAACACTTCGGTCTGAACCGCCATTTTCTTACAAGCGTGGCGCCGGATCTTTGTGCTGCCCCGGCCTCAGCGTCGGTTCAGTTGCTTCTTTCGAACAAAGCTTGCAGCTTCCACGGACTCGCGTGGCTGGGGTACTGGCTCATGTACGCCATGGTCTCAAGTGTCTCCACCAAGCGCGTCGTAGCGTTTGCACCGGAACCAGAGCGCGCGGTGTCGGCAGACCCTGTTCTTGGTTTTGAGACGAGCGTGTCTATGCCACAGTACTTTCGTGATGGAGACAGAAGCGATTCTTCTCAGGAGATGGTGGCGACGACGAGGAAGACAGCCACGAGGCAGACGAGTACAAGGGCGCAGCCAATATGGTCAAGTACATCGTCCTGCGCATCAGCATCGTCGTCATCCTCGTGATCGTCGCCATCGTGCTGCAGGACAAGTTCATCGAACTCGCCGACTTTGCGGGTGCCTCTGCCAGTACTGTGTCGTGCATCTTGTTGCCCATCATGTTCTACATGAATAAGCTCGGGACCAAGATGCCGATCTACGAGAAGGCAGCCGCCGTGCTCGTGCTCGTGGTCTGCACCGTGCTAGGTGCCTACGTGACGTACAAAACGGGTAAGAAGCTCTTCACAGATGCGGCCGCCGGGCCGAACGACCCGGTCTTCCCGTTCTGTAAACCAGACGACCAGTTCACTTTGTACTATTCGAAGCCATAATCCGCAAGTCGGCAGAGACACGCATGTAAGGGTAACACGACCAATCTTGCCACCCCGACTATTGTGCCACCCCCAACAACTGCTAACATTTCTTTGTTTTGATAGTCAGATCAAAAATAGAGCCAAAAGAGATGGCATTCCAAACATAGAGGCGAACCCAGTATGGAAGCCAATGCCTCCTCACAACCGAATAGATGGCGAACTACACACTCGAAGACCGCAAGAATGCTGCCCTTGCTGTAAAAGAGAAGCGCCTAGGACTGAAGGCAGCAGCACGACAGTACGGTGTTTCAACAAGGGTGATTGGCCGCGATGTTGAAGAGTTGGAAACGAAGAACGTGAAAAGCAAAACAACTCGAGGTCCAAGCCAGATCCCGTTTGAAGGCACAGAAAAAGGCCAAGTCGGGACCGAAATCGGCGGCTAGAAAGCTTGATATTGACCCAGTGGAGCTCCAACTTGCACAGACTGTGTATCATGATGATAGCCACGACGTCCAGTTGTGTCCTTCTTGCTTCGAGTCGCGTTGCGAAGATACGTGCGATGAAGGAAAAACCATCGTTGTCTAGGATG
The DNA here is from genome assembly GCA_000387445.2 of Pythium aphanidermatum DAOM BR444. NCBI lineage: Eukaryota > Oomycota > Peronosporomycetes > Pythiales > Pythiaceae > Pythium > Pythium aphanidermatum. The sequence goes on along the minus strand of KE464106.1, from coordinate 19,286 downwards.
GCTACACTTTTTAATATACGAGTTTGTATTGGTAGGGGTGGCATGATTGGTAGGCCACTTTTTGCTCTCCGTCTGGAGATGTCGTTTGTAATTCATGGATCACCGACTCGCACAACCGCAATTGCGTCATGAACGAGTGTGATTGTAGTAAATGCAACAAGCCTTATGGTCATGTCCATAGATTCTCGAAATAGTTTGTCGTTTCGGAGAAAATTGGATTGGCGCTTAGGGGTGGCATAACTGGTAGGGTTACCCTTATATCTCGGCGAGTCACACGTTGCGTCTAGGCAGCTTCAAGTAAACAAAGACACGGGGAGATGAGCGGACACGACGATTACGATGCCAAGAGCAAGTGAGGGGAGCGACGTGTAGTGGAGATGTTCCATTCCCTGGGTGGCTGACTCCACAGCGGAGCGGCTGCCTGGTCAGGTGGCAAGCGCACGCGGTAGAAACGACAGCACGAGAAGGCTCTTGGCGATGGGTGAGGTGGAAAGGAGGGGAGTCACTTGGAGATCTTCTAACCCCCATCACGATACGGTACAGCGTACAGGAGACAACTTGAGAGATGCCACTGCGTGCGCCGAGACCCGCGGTCTCCAGCTTCGATATCACGAACGCTGATGGCAGCGGAGGTGGTGCCATGTCCGCTTCGACCTTGAAACATGACGGGTGTGGCCGACTAGCCCGATACCCGGTTGTCCGACGTCTTCGCAAGACGCTATATGGAGAGACACTGCTTTGTCGTGATACCAACGCCACGGACCCAACCGTGCGTATTGTTCTCAAGCGTATAAGCCTTCGTAAACTGAGCGAGAATACTGTGGGTGGCCAGGAAAATCCGATGGAAGAGCGCCACGTGATCCACCTGGTTCAGTGTGCCGGTGGCCACACACATATTGTCCACTACGCATCCCACGCCATGTTCGTGCACAACGACAGCGTGTTTATCGCCATGGAGTTCTGTGAAGACGGTGATCTGTTAGACCACCTCGAGCGCCAGCCTGAGGGCTTTATGTGTGAGCGCGAGGCGCTGTCGCTCGTCCACCAGGTCGCGCAGGGCGTCGCGTTCCTCCACTCGCACGGCATCGCCCATCGCGACTTGTCGCTGGAGAACGTACTGCTGCACCGTGGTGTCGCCAAGCTCTGCGACTTTGGCCTCAGCTGCGACGCTACGCGACTCCAAAACGAGACCGTGGGGAAAGTCGGGTATATGGCGCCCGAAGTCGCGAGTGGGGACTGCTACGACGCCAAGGCCGTCGATGTCTGGGCACTTGGCGTTCTCCTGTTCATATTGCTCACGGGCTCTCCTCTTGTTGCTGACAATTCGACACGTACCAAGATGCTGTGTGTCATCCAGACACACGGCGTCAAGAAGGTCCTGCAGTTGTGGCGCATGTTGGACCGCATGGGCAGTGGCACACTCGTGCTACTGGACGCCTTGCTACAAGTGGATCCATCCCGACGTCCGCCAATCGACAAAGTGCTTCACCACTCGGCGTTCTGGACGCTGTCGACTATTAGACGATAGAGTCCGAAAGCTACCTCAAATAGTTACTATTTATTTCTCAGCTCATGCGATCGGCGTGTACTGGTCGTGCTTGGCGTCGCGCAAGAGCTTGTAGGCCACACGCAGCATCACGTGCTTGCCAGTGACCACGCGACCGTTGTAAATCTCGAACACGGTCAGTGTGAGCCCACTTGACTCGACCACTACTGCTGGGAGCCAGCGGCTGAGCACCACCATGTAAAAGTCCTTGATACGCACGAGATACGGCCCCATGTATGTGAACCCGGCAGCGTGGACGATACTAATGGGCGTCGCGCCACTGTGGACGGCACGAGAAAAGTCACCAAACTCCACTCGAGCGTCTGTGCCGAGGCAGAAGTGCTCGAATGTCGTGATATCATCCGACCTGGCGATGGTCAGGGGGCTGCGGGACCTTGTCGGGGTCACGAACCAGTGGATCGGACCGTTTACAATGGCCACAGGCACCACCAGCGCGGCCACGAGCCCGACGTAGTAGTACTGGAAGCCGTGAAGTACGTTGCACGAGTTCGCCTCGCCGCAGATGCGGTGTCCCGTGACGGGCACCTGCACGGCCGTGAGGAAGAACGACGTGTTGAAGTACAGAAGCAACGGGTAGAATGCACAACTGAGCACGACGGTCCAGTACTCGCGTGTACTCGAGTACTTCTCGAAGAAAAACAGTTGGTCGAGCAGCATGGACGCGACGATCACGAGGAGGAAGCCTTCGGCCACGAACGAGATCGTGTCGGTCAGCTTTTGCGTGCCGTAGAAGACGGCTGAGAAGAAGCTGCCAATGTTAAGAAAGTGGTAGACACCAAGCTGCACGCACACAAACTTGTACGTGCCCAGTCGCCGCACGAGGCAGCCCATGGTGACGCAGTTGTAGAAGCCGAAGATGTGCGTTTCCTGGCGCACGATCTCGTCCGTCGTGTGGCAGTGCGCGATGGCATTGTACACAATCAGACACACGACTGCCATCTGAGCTGTGGCCGTGGCGAAGCCATTGCCGACTGCTGGCGTGAAGCTCGCGACCTGCGAGACGCTGAACTCCACGAGCATCGCGCTGCTGTCTGTGATGGTAAGACGGAAGGGCAAGTTGGTGGAGAAGCGCGTGATCGACTCGTAGCCCGTATTGGTCGTATCGATAGCAATACCCGGCAGCATCACAAACGTCTTGCCGGCCGCTACGAAGTTGCCCATGGCGAGGGCCGGCCCGTAGACACCGAGCTTGTCGAGCTTGTGCGGTGGGTGGAAGTCTCGGGTGGCGTAGTTACGGACGTAAATGTCCTCGGTCTCGAGGTGGTCGCATTCCAGCTCGTCGCTCTGCGTCGTGCGGTCACACGGCGTCACTGTCGTCAGCGTGAGCTCGCCGCCTTCGGTCTTGAGCAGGTAGTAGATGCGGTCTGTGTACGTGCCTTTCTTCACGCCGCTGACCACCACCGTGCCGTCCGCTTTCACTGTCGGCCGTTGTGATGGCCAAATACGCGCTGTCATGAGCGCCATGGGCGTGTACCTCGGTGATAGATACGTCTCTGCGTGCTCTGACGTCGTGGCCACGAGGTTGTTGTACACTTGGATCGTGAACCAGTCGTTCGCGACATTCTTGCACAAGTTCGACAGCACAGGGTGGTGAGCGGCCGTGGCGTGGCAGGGCCACACCCCATAGGCTTCGAAAGCACCGGCCATCTGCCCTGCGATCGTGATACCGTTTTGAAGGATGTACTCAGCCTGGAGATACGCAGGCTGGAAGGTCGCGCGTGCACTCTCTGGAACGGCCTCGCTCACAACGCCGTACTTGGAGATGAAGTTGACGTTGACTGACGTGTCCGCGCCGATCGTCGTGTTCAGCAGCAAGTCGGCGAGAAGCTCGAGCGGATCACGTGCGAGATGCGTGCGTGTGCGTGTCTTCCACTCGTTGCCGCCTGTGAGATCACGCGGGATCCACTCGACGCCGCCAGACGCCGCGAAGGCGATCGCGTAGCTCACGCCAATCGCGACAGAGAGGAAGAAGATAATCGGCAGTGAGAGGCCGTGCTTGACGACGCGCTGGTCGGCGAGAACGTACTTGGACAGCACGCGAGGTACGTCCGAAAGGCTGTTGGTAATAGAGCGCCGCTGTGTGCTCGCGGATTTGACGGCCGTCATGTTGGCGATCGTTGGAGCCGATGGACGGACGACGATCGGTTCTTCTGTGACGCAGAAGTTGTGGGTAGTGGACGATACCGCCGCCACACGAGTCATGAACTTGTAAATGGCGTCGTGCGTCACGAGCGACCAGAGGATCGTCAATGGTACTTGGGCACGTCATATCACGCGACAGAAGCCGAGGTATTATTCTCAGCGCCGGTAAGATCGACACCGTCACACGTCACAGATACCATCACTCTCACTGATAGAGCCAATCAAAATGGCTTGATCTCCGTACTTTCTCAGTTGATAAGAATCGTTATTTTGAGATTGAGACTCAAATGTCCAAATCACGGAGGTCGGCAGCTCCTCGTCGATTCATGATGCACGGTTCTGGTCGTACTGAGCATACCGAGAGCGAGTCGAGTTGTATACCAGGTACGTCGGTTTGGTTGTGTATGTCGCCTCGAAAGCCCCACGGTTGCAGAACCACACGCTGAAATCCGCGTGTACTCGTCGGCCAGCCTGTGGATTCTATTCTCCGCTCACCGAAGTGCCCTCCAATCAAACACAACTTCCGCATTGGTAAGAATAGCAACTCAAAATCTGTGCTCGTGCTTGTTCGCGTTATCTCTCTCTCTGTAGTGCAGCGATGCTAGTAGTCAGTGCCCATGATTCGCGTGGTGTCCGATCACTCGTTGGCCTCGGCCCGTCGCGTGACGCTGCTTGTACTGAACTTTGTGTCCACGGCGCTCACGCTGCTCACGGGTCTACGGGAGAACGCCGTCGTGCTGTTTTTGACCGAACGCTTCACCCACATCCGCTCACGACTGCGGCAGCGTCGCATCAGCTACGGCATCACGCGACTCGACCAGATCCATGCTGAGGCACTGCCGAACCTCACGCGCATCGCGGACGAGTACAAGTTCCATCGCGCGCCCACGCGATCCATCGCCAATGTTGGCTACGACCGCAGCACGTGTCTCCGCGTCAACGCCATGAATGTCACGTCGCTGGCTGTGTACTTCGACGACGCGTTTGGAAAAGGGCCGCGTCGTGAGATTCTTTATGCCTTCAGCATCTCGGCGCCTCACTGCCGTGTGATCAACTTCAAGCCTACGTGGATCACAAGATGCACAGAGGAACTCCACGGTGGCAACGACACTGCGTGTTTTGCACACGTTTTGTCGAATTTCGACTCGTTATGGAAGACGCCGTCGGTACAAATCGGCCTGGATATTGACTTTGGAGCCCCTGGGGTCCCAATACTCAAGTGCATCGGCCGACCTCAGCAGCCGTTCAAATACGTCACAGACCTGCTGGTGATGCCCTCGTTCTGGGCCGGAGGCGATACAACGTCGAGATCCAGAGCAGTGTATGTTGGGCCAACCCAGCGGCTTCACTCGGTAACGTTGGGCTCTTTATCGGCTCGTCGGTAGATCAGGAGGCCAGCGTGGTCGTGGCAGTGCCCATTACGCACTGGATCACGTCGCTTATCTCGTTCCTCTACAGCATCGTCTCCTTCAGCATGGTCATACGGGGCCTTTTGCTCATGTTTGCTGGCCAGCGCTCCTCTGTGGTCTACGTGCCATCGCAATTACGGTATCATGACTCCAAGTCGGCCATCCGCTTCGTTCTCGACTGGAGTTTAGGCGTCTACCATGAACGTGCTGTCCGCTTCCGATCTCGGTCCATCGTCGCTGCTAACTCGTGGATGAACCACTGGCTCTTCATTACCTTGAGCATCCTGGACGCCGTCGTCAACTGCCGGTCCATCTACACGCTGCTTACGCATGGCTGGTGGCTACTGACCCAGCGCGTGACCCTCGACAACTTCCTTTTCCTTTGTACGCCACTCACGAAGCTCACATGGCTCACGTGCCTCGCCCACACCGTCTTCCAGAGACTCTGTCATGCGCTGCTGGATTTCTTCGACTCCACGTTGGGGAAGAACAGTACCAACTTACAGCGTTCGGTGGTCTCTGTCCGTTGGTACATCGATGCCGTGGCCATGCTCACGACCTTCAAGGGCTACGCCATCACACTCGTACTATTACTGCTCTCCCTCCTCCAAACCAGAGGCTCGACGTCGTTCATGACCCGAGATAAAGTGAACCCCAAGCGCCCCGTGTACGGTGGCTTTATCGACCTCCCGCCTTATTGGAGTAGCGAAACTGCAATTGACTTGGCCACAATATGCGCTGTTCAAGTGGCCACAGCTCATGTTGTGTGCTCCCTGCTCCTTGTTTCGAGGTTGCGTCGTGTCACCACCAACCGACTCATGCGCGTCCTCCAGTCGCGGTACGTGTTTGTCGGCTGGGACGCGTACGTGGCGATGGACGCACTGGGTATCGACCCGTTCCGACCTCCTGTCAAGACGCCTGACGGATCGCTCGTCGCTGAAACGTACTGCTCCACTGGGGCATTAATCCAACAACTCAACGCCTCGGGGCCGAGCCTTCTCTTGTCACTCGCAGGCGACAGTGCGTTCTTAACGCAACCGAAGACCCGACAGACACTTTGGTATCACGAAGAGATCGCCAGGCGGATGAATATCCTCGTGAGACCCAGTATAGACCGAGTGGTGCCTCTCAAAACACCCTGGACGGTCCTCCATGCGCACTGTGACGGCGTCTGGGGGAAGCTCCTCTTGGTCGACTACGAGCACGGCCCCGCTCGGATAGAGGACGACAATGATCGGGATGGTGCGTTGAACTCGGCAGTCGCAGTACAAGACGCTCTGGCACCCCTCGACGAGTCCATGGTCGGCGCTTTGGTGTCTGGAGAACTCGTTTTACGGATCGTTTAGGTAGCCATTTTTGTTGTCTTTTGTAGTCGTACTATCCTATTTTAGGGGTCGGGGTCACAAGTCGATCCCATTTTTAACCAATGAATACTCTCCACGTACGACTCGTGACGCGTCGGTCGTCACTGCGATGACGCACTTTGACTGAGATCTAAAAAGCGTTTTTTATCTTGGTATTCATTGTGGTTGTAGTCATGTAGTATCACATCTCACACCAGCGTCCTTAGACGGTGGCCTGGCCGCCACGCTCCTCGATCAGCAGCTTCCAGAACTCGTGTGTCTCGGCCACCACGGCCTCAGCAAACTCACGGCCGAGGCACTTGCCTTCGTAGCCAAAGCGGTTCACCTGCGGCAGCTTGTAGTCGCGCAGCCAGTCGTGGATGGCCTGGATGCAGCCTGGCATGTGCGCCTCAATGTCAGCCACGTCGTTGATCTTGCTGGCGTAGTGGTCCTCCACGTTGATCGCGAGCACCTTCCAGTCCGTCTCGTTGTCGTCGATCAGAGCGAGAACACCGAGGATCTTGACCTGCACGACCGAGCCCGTGCGCCACTGCTTGGTACCGATCTCAATCACGTCGATCGGGTCGTTGTCACCGACACAGCCCGTGCCTTCGGTCGTGTGCGATGGGTCCTCCCACGTCTGTGGCAGTGCGCCGTAGTTGAACATCATGTCACCCCAGCCGTACTCGCGGAGCTTGCCGTTCTTGGTGTCCTGCTTAATCGGGTTGAATGGCTCGCCCGTGGCGATCTCCATCTTCTTACGCGTCCACTTGGGGATCTCGCAGATAAAGTTGACCGAGCCATCCGAGTTGTACAGCGGGATGTCGTGCCATGGCGAGATCTGCACACGGTCGCCGTTGCGGCCCGTGTAGTAGTAGTTCACACGGAACTCGAAGCTTGGGAAGGCGCCCACAGCCTCCGTCTCAATGTTGCCGATCGTTGGGTTGGCAATACGGGCCTTGAGGAACTTGAACTTGGCCTGGTAGCGCTTCATGGCCTCGGTCTGGTTCGAGAACGAGTGGTCCTCGTTCCACCACTTAATGAACGAGTTGAAGTCGATCTGACCGTTCTTGTCGCGCTCCATGTGGCGCACCGCCTCGGCGGCGTCTTCCTGGGAGATCGGCTCACCGAGCTTGGCGTGGAGGTCAATGATGTCGTCCTCCGAGATGTAGCCGTTGCCCTGCGTGTCGAAGAGGTCGAAGATGGCGCGCATGCGCTCCATCTCACGTGGCTCAATGTTTACCTGCGTGCCGTCGTCGAGGACCGAGCCACGACGCGTGCGCATCTCGCTGATGATCTCCGTGCCGTACTTCTTCTCCGTCTGCTCGTACGACGCGAGCTCACCACGGAGCGTCGCGACTTCCGCACGGAGATCCTCGAGCTCCGTGAGCACACTTGGCACGTCGACTTCGTCCTCGCGCCACGAGTCGCCACGGTTCATGCGGAACGAACTGCGGGGGGACGACGTGGGGGACGACGCCACCGGACGCGTGTAGGCGAAGCTCTCGACGTCCTTCTTAATCGGTGCAGCGTCGATGAGCTGCTGCATGGTGGCGATCCATTGCGCCTGCTCGGCCTCGGTCTCCGTGTACACGCGGTAGCACTGGTTCGTGGGCGTGTAGAACTGGAAGCCGTTGGGCTTGCCATCCCACTTGTGCACGCTGGCGAACGGGATCTTGCCGCGCACATTGCGCTTCTCAAAGTCCTCCTGGCTCTCGAAGTACACGATCTGCAGCTGGCCGCCCTTGTAGATGACGCAGTAGCGCTTCTTCCAGAGCAGCGCGTTCTTGTCGGGGCGCTTGAAGAGCACGCCGCGGATCACGATCTCGTCCTGCGACGCCGCCTTGCCCTCTTGGAGGAACGCGTTGAAGGAGCTGTCCGCCATGGTGAGG
>KE464105.1:24565-35586 GCA_000387445.2 Pythium aphanidermatum DAOM BR444 | reverse complement strand
AAACGCATCCACATCGTCTGGCAGCTCGTCCTTCCCGCTCGCACGGGCGCTGAGGTTGATGGACTCGTAGAACTTGTTGCATTTCTCCATCTCAATGCGAAGCCGCTTGAGGTGCTCGACGAGTTCTGGTAAATTACGCGCCAGTTCTGCGGCTGGAGCACCAACTTCACCGTGAGGCATGGCGTCGTCGTCGTGGTCCGAGACGGTGGAGAGTCTAAGCGAATTTGGTTCCACGTGGGGCACGTCGTCCTCGTCGTTGTCCAGGACCGGGTCGTGGGCGTGGTATTCGTGCATCTCGATGGGCGGTGGCGTTGGCACCTTGAGATTCACGTGCAGGCCGAAGTACTGGATCGAAGAGGCTCTTCGCGCTCGCGCAGACTCGGTCGATGAAGACGTAGAGGAGCTGGTCGAAGACGAGCGGCCAAGCGAGTTCTTGACCGAGTCAAACGATGGAACGTTCTCGTCCGACAGCTTTGCTGATTGACTCTAGACACGCACAAGGAGAGAGGGTTCTGCTAGAACGTGGCTGCCTCTTGGAACCGTTGGGGAGCTTGTGCTCTCTGGGCGTTTCTCGCTTTTTCTGTGACCCACACGAGGGGCGCGAGAGCCGCGATGGATCTGGGTGTCGTGCAGTCGCTACAGTACTGCTGGTGGGTACTGTGGTCCCAACACGGGTTTGATCTGCACAAGTCGGTTCCCTCGGCCGCACCAACTCGCTCCTTGCTCTGTCCCTTTTCTTTAGGACGTGGCCGATTCCGGATGATAGGCGAATGACCGTTGTGGACGGGGCCGCAGCCTGGCTTCTCGAGACAAACGTGCGATTGTTAGAGTTGGCTAATTCAACCAGCAGTGGCGCGGCCCTTGGAACCGTTTTGGGCTCCACACACCAACGATAGAACTCACCTTGGATGGATCAATCAGGCGTTCAGTCGAACCCACCCACCAGCTCGAATGGGACTGGCGTGATGTAGGGGCGCGCGGGTCTCCACTGGACGAGTGGCTGTCTTGCCAGCCGACTCTACCACGCTCGTTCGCTCGGTCGCTCTCCCTCGCCCTGGCAACTCCCTCGACGCCGCTGTTTCTGTGGGGCTGGCAACGCCAAAAAGTCAGTTCTGTCACTCAGACGAGGGACCTCGTCCAGTGTCTTTTTGGAGCCAAAGTGAGTGACTGACCTGTGAGCATCGCCGAGAACACAGCCAGGACCGTGGACCCAAAGAAGAAGAAGAAAGAAAACCAGAGTGGACCTCAGGCAAGGGAATAAAAAAAGTAAAATACCACAGCGATAGCACATGAGGGTGCGTACCCTACAGGCTTCATCCTGGAAATCTGTGCACAGGGCTTGGTGCAGGGCAGGTGGTGCCCACACTACCAACATGAAGGTCCGACGTGGCAGACTGGCAACAGGGACGCTCCATCCAGCTGTGACCTTGCCACCGACAGCTGTCCCTCAAGCAAAACAGCCGCGAACTAAACGATCCGTAATTTACGCGACCTTTACCATCACCTAAGCTAAGCTAATCATGTTGTGTAGCCATGAAGGAGTGAATGCTTGCAATGATGAAAATAGCCACCACACGCTTGCACACTTCATGAGGCGAGCTCACTCGGGGATGGATGGACTCGACAGAGCAGCCAGTGCGACCAACTTACGAAGGCTCATCTAGAGTCAACGCTTCAGTCAAGTCAGACCCGTGGAAGCCGCACACGCCTGTAGATTTAGAGAGTGCTCGAGAGAGCGACGAGAACAATGAGACGGAAGAACGAAGAGACCAATGGAACATCTCTCGTCTCAACCGACATTGGGAGATCGACAAAGAGCTCAAGCGTAGCTTGCCGTATCTCGCCCGCACCAAGCGGGGGGACAAGGAATCTCCAGCCGATAGGTTCTTACGACTGAGCAAGCTGCCCCTCCCGGCCCCGGCTCAATCGGAGCAGCTGCTAATGGAAATCGGGACTCCACACTCAGCGTCACGTCAGCCGTCATCTCGCACAATGATGACCCCGGAGGTCAAAGCCAAATATTTCGGCTCTAGTGCTCGCTCCGAATGCTACGCGATTTTCCGTAAACTTGCGGCTCAAAAGTACTTGACGACGACGCCGCTGAACGAATTCTTGGCAGAGCAGCAGCAGCGTGAGGAAGAGCAGCGAGCTGAGCTGGGTAGTAGATCACTGACACCGGCATTGAAGTCAGAGGGGTTTCCGCATGGGGTTCCAGTGCTTGGGAAAAGCAGCAGCCAGCTACGACTGCCACAAGATCACGACCTCAACCGCAAGGATCTTTTCACACGGCAGTTCACTGCCCGCCATAAGTTTTCGTCTCTTTGTCTCGAGAAAGACCTCCCTCCTTGCATCCGCCTCATCATGCGCAACTACTTTTCACCAGAGATAAATGTCTCGCATATGTCCATTGGTGACGACCTCGCCGTCGTGTTTGCCGAGTGTTTGCTCGATCTCCCCATGGTCACAGGTCTCAACATTCGTAACAACCGCCTTGGTGATCGAGGGCTCCAAGCCATTATTGACGTAGTGATCTCGAAGAAAGATCTGTACCACCTCGATCTCTCGGAGAACAAAGTTGACGGCGATGCATCGGCATCACTAGCAGCATACTTGGCAGACCCCAAATGTGCGCTCCAGTCCTTACGACTGAGCCACGCCGATGTCGACGACGGCGAGCTTTCCCCATTTGCTAAGGCGTTGCACACCAATAAGTCGTTGCAGACGCTCGATATGTCACGGAACTTGATTGGCAACACTGAGAACCTCAATGTCGTACAACCATCGATTGTGACTGGTGGTGAAGCTCTCGCGACAATGCTCAGTATCAATTATACCCTAACGTTCCTTGACTTATCATGGAATTACCTTCGTCTTGGTGGCGCGGTTGAGATCGGAAAATCGTTGGCGTTTAACAACGGTATTCGAGAGCTGAACTTGGCGTACAACGCTTTCGGAAACGCCGGTGCACAAGCCATTGGAGAAGCACTCATGTCGAACACAACGATTGCTCGTCTCAACCTTGGTAACAATAACATCCCTTCACAAGGTGCACAGGCGATCGCTTGCGCTTTGAACGTCAATGGTTCAATGATGTGGCTCAACCTCGACGGAAACCCTCTCGGTCAGACGGGTGGCCGGGCTCTCCTTCATGCTGTAGCTGCATGCACCGATCGCCAACTGCAAGTGTCAATGGAAGGCTGCAACTTTGATCTCTCTGAGGCAGACGCATTCGATCCGAGCGAGAGCACTGGTACGTACGAACTCAACATGTCAATTCCATATGAGCGATCCATTGCGCTCGAATTGTTGCGGGTGGCCAACACAAAGCAAGGGTGCAAGTTTTTATCGATCGTCCACACATCAACACTATCCAAACAAAAGAGAAACATCAAAGTCGAGTTGCGCGAAAACGACTCGGTCGATGCTAGGCGACGGCTGCTTAAAACAGCAGGAATTCTGACAGATCCCTCCCAGGCTGACGAAGAAGAGCTGAAAAAATATCAGCTTGACCATGACTCTCTCGTTGCATTGTTTCAAGAGCTGGACCAAGACAGCTCGGGATACATTGACGAGAGAGAGCTCAAAAGAGGGATGCAGAAGTTGGGTCTTCTAGCGAGTCGAGGGCTACGGGACGACGACATCGCTCGCTGTATTGCACAATATGATCTCGACGGAACAGGGACCATCGAACTGGACGAGTTCATCGAATTAATGGCGAGCTTCAACCTGGAAGACGACGTTGGGTATTTCTCTCGCCAAGTCTACGACATTGAGACCAATCAACCGTTCGAGATACCGACTGAGGGTATTCTACAGATCGAGTTTGTTGACTTTCACGTCTCCGCTGACCACGATAATGCCCACTCTCACGCAGGCGTGGAACGCTTGATTGAAAATATCTCGAGCAGCAAGAACAAGTCTCAAATGCTAGAAATGGCGAAATCAGGATTGTACTTCCGAGCTCCAGAAGCACAGCTTCTTCTCGACAGCGTGAGTGACGTGTTCGAAATAACTCAAGCCGTGTGTATCCTGTTGCCAAACATGGTGGACTCCAAGAGTGCGTATACGCTGATTGACCAAAATCTCAATACGGCTCAGCGTGTGCGCTTGCAGCATTTAATGGCTGCGGCCTTGCAGCCGATGTTGGGACTGGGAACCGGACATTACAAAGTAGATCTGGGGAACGATCTTGACCGGCTGACACTCAAGAAGCTGGTAGAGAACAGCAACCGCACGGCTTTTTTGCGCAAGAAGCAGGGACTCAAGGATACCAGTCAGCATGGGAACTTCCATGGATTCCGGAATGAGGTTTTCAACGGCAAACCGATCGTTTTGGAGCCGAGTTTTCTCGATACGATGCCGAAATTTGGTATGGTCGAGTTCGATTACGTCCAGATCGGACGCTCGCCTCCTGTGAAGCCGATGTCCAACAAACGATTTGAACAATTGCTAACAAACCTGCAGCTGGAGCAGATGACACCAAGTATTGGAGTCCGGAATTCAGCATACTCATCAAAGTCAACGCCGGCGAGACGTGTATCCGTGAGTCCAGAACGACGAGCAGTGCTTCCTTTACCAGGGTCAAAGAGATCAATTACTTCAGAAACTCCACTACCAGTCAAAGTGTCTCTCTTTCCACCACTTGTGCCGAATACGCCGTCATTATTTGCCGAATTTGACAAAATGAAGACTATCAAGAACTACGTGAAGTTCGGTGACGGACTCAACAATGTCACCGAAATTATGCCGCTGAAAGAGCAAATCGCGGCGCAAGCCATCAGCGCAGACGATGATGATGAAGATGCTGATGATTTGACTAACGAGAGTAATGCGGCACGCCCTACTGGTGGAGAAGAAGTGGACCGAGACGCCCCACTAGTGATCACTCGCAACGGTAAAGAGACAACTACGGCTCGACGCCTAATCTTCAACTTGCAGTGGTATTTGGCGACGAGGTGGCTCACTGCGCAACAGGCTGTGAAGTTAATCTCAATGTGGCCGATGGCCTTCGAGTCGACACGCATGGAACTGGTCTGCGTGATTTTCGACCGACTGTTCGATCTTCACAATTTTAACGGCATCATTTCGGCACTTTCCGAATCTGAGGCTGCGCAATGCTTCTACCGCTTCGGGTGGCTGAATATCTGGTGCCCACTGATTGTTGACAACTACTATGAGCTTCACTTGGCGCAGTATGAGGAGCGGGAAGTTGCGAAAGCGCTCGTGCGACTGGCAATCGATGAGCCTGGCGAGAACTGGCAGCGTGAAACCTTCGGCTGGTCACGGGACGAGTTGATCCCTGGCTGGGAGCTCAATTTATCGTGGCTCAAAGATGGCGGGTTCCCCGAGAAGGGGTACTTGTGTCTGGAGTATTACTCGGGTGCCGACAAAGGTTGTGGTCCAGTGTGGCCAACACGTCGGGAGCTGGCAGCGTCGACGCTGTGTGGCTTACCCCCGGATGATCAGCTCAGCGAAATCGAGTTACATGTTGATTCTTTGTGTATGATGAAGCGTGCACGGAATCCAACACCGGAGCAATAGACCTCATTCTTCTCTCATGTCGTTATTTTTCATCTGTATTACTGTATCAATCATTTACTGGAATGTGTTTTCGTATGGCCGATGCTAGGTTATGCAGGCACTTACATCCGCACCAGGTCAAGGTGCTGGCGATCTTCACTATTCAGAGAAGAAATCGACTCGAGGTTGCGAATCGAATCAACTCTATCCGCTCGGGTCTCACCCATGTTGCTCTCACGTGTCGACTCGGTCGCTCGCTCATCGCCTTCAATGATGATCGAGGTAGCACCAACTTCATGACGGATGTCAAAAGTCGTTGCAGTGTGTGGCTCCGGCATGTATGAGAATGGTCGCTTGATGACTGGATCGCCGTCTGAGTCATCACTGATGAATGAGCTGCCAATCGAAGATGAGGAAGTGAGTTGTGTAGAAGATCCCTGGTGGCCAATAGCTGGGGGTCCAGCGTGGACAAAAGAGACGAAGGAGTTGTTGCTCATGAAGGAAGCATTTGCAAACGAAGTATTGTTGCTTCCTTGACGGTTGACAGTGCCGCCATTCTTGCCAGTATCGACGTAATGACGCTTCAGACCTGCCATCAAATGATTGAAACTGTACGTGAATGCGAACCCGTCACTGAGGAAATGGAAAAACTCAGTGCGAGCAAGTGAGTACCGCTTGTCGAAACCGACTTCAACGTCATTCAATACGATCGGGAAAATAGGACGGCCTTTGTCTTCTGCGAATGCCAATTGATCACGCACCAGCTCACTCTTCATCGTGTCCTTGGACAGAATCACAATGTAGCAAGTACACTTCAGAATAGCTTCTTTTGCTTGGTGGATGCGCTCATCAAAAGTTTGGCCTTCGACATTGCGGTCGCCATAGAAAGCGATGTCTCTTGTCTTGAGTTCATCGCATAGGCGATGCACAAACGTGGCATGACGATCGCCGTGCGATACAAACACAAACTGAGTACCTGGGGCGTCCCACGGTTGGAACATCGTTGAGAAGCCCGTCGACAGAATCGACGCGTTGTTCGCAGGGTTTCCTCGCCTCTTCGTGATCATTTCGTTTCGTCTCTTCTCCACTTCATCACGAACGCCGTCAAGCAACAGCCGGAACTGAGACTTGTACCTGTTTTCGTCGTACTCATACTCGATTTGTCGTGTGTTTTGTGCGTTTCGCTTTGTCTCGGTGATGCAGGGCTCAAATGGAATAATTTGCCTTGTGTAGAGATAAACTTGGAGCTCCTCGCCGATCCGCACTCCTTCAGTTGATACAGCCAGAATTGGCGTTCCAACTTGCTTGGCAAGTGCCAGCTCCTTCAAACACCACTCCGACTGCGCATAATCTTCGGTCAGAATGCACACAACTAGCGCTGCGTGAGTGATACCCCTAGCAATCTCCTCCCGCCAGACAGATCCACCACCAATACCACTTGGATCCATAAGATCTAGCCATGTTGTGACGTTGGCGTCTTCGAGGGATTTGCGAAGCTTCTTGGCGAACTCTGCATGCGAGTGGGTGTAGCTGATCATGACATCACGGTGGCCAGCAGCCTGTTTGATAGCAAACAGCAGTTTGGTGTCTGTTGAGCAGTCAAGAGGCCGTAAACCTTCAAGATTCGTCATCATGATGTTACCTCCACACGCTAGTAGGCCCAATGCAGACTCTTCATTCTCTTCACGGACAGCAATATGCAGTGCCGTATCACCTGTAGAGGGGAGTTGGTAGTTGATGTCTGCGCTTGCTGCAACAAGAGACGAAAACAAGTCACGAGTCGCGTTACTAGCATGGGCCGCGCACACCAGCGGTGTCATTTCATCGACATCGGGGATATTGGGCAAGGCACCCTTAGCCAGCAAGCACTTTACGATGTCGAGCTTGTTGAGCCTAGCTGCCCAGTGCAGAGGAGTCCGGCCACGGGCGTCTTGGAAGTTCGGGTCGGCCCCAGCTTCGAGTAATAAATCAACAACTTCAAGAGCACCATTCACAGCTGCCCAGTGAAGTGGAGTGCGACGATTCATACCAATGTACCCGTGCTCGCCAAGGCAGTTGATGTTTGCACCTCGTCGAATGAAACCTCGGACCTTCGCAGTGTTATTCGCAGCAGCAGCCGAGTGGAATGGAGTCAGAGCGACATCACAGCCCCATTCTTCTAGTTCTTGTGCGACCGAAAAATTACCCCTCAAGTATGCTAACTGCAGAGCCGTGAGTGTGTTCATGTGACCAGGGTCCGGGATGGCCAAGTGGTTTGCACCATGCTCAAGTAGTTCGCGCACAACAAGGGGAGATTCAGCCAGAAAAATTGGAGGAATGCGCTCTGACCTGTAAGAAGACTGTGCAACCGTTCCAACTTCAGCGCCATGAGCGATAAGCCATCGCACCGTCTCGAACTGACCACTCGATACGGCACAATGCAAAGGAGTGACAAGCGTAGTCTTGAAGATCGAGACAGCATCTTCTTCGTCTGACACCACCGGCTTGGCAATGAAAAAATGGGCAAAATAAAGAAACAGATCACCCGTGCTGAATCGCACGCGACTGAACTTATCCAACGCATCGATTTCAAAACCGTACGAGTGCAGCAGCTCGAGTGCTTCAATGTTTCCATGGTACGCGGCAACATGAACAGGATTCTTCTTTGACAACCCAAAACAGCGAAAATAAATCTTAGCGTCGGCATAAAACTTCATCGGGAAGCCCTTTTCGTCCAGCTTTTTGATTCGGGAAAGTTCCAGAACATTACGCATCTCTCGCAAATCACCAAGACGTGTGGCCTTGTAAAGACGCTTACGGATCACCGCCAGCACTTGGTCGTCCTTGGTCATAAGCTCTGCGGCAGCAACATCAACAAGGTGCTTGCGTACATTTCCAGTCTGGTCGCTCTCTTTGAAAGCACCGAGCTGCATCTTAATGTGTTCTCGGTACCGCGCGAAGTAGACAAGCTCAAGGAAGATACCAGCATAGCAGGCCAATGCAACAACAGCAAAGATGTGGACTTGGAACGTCGAGCACGAGAACGCGGCGCCGTTGAAAAACATGTACCAAAAGAACACAAACACCAGTAGCTGAAACGCGAGCATAGCGACACCAAGCAGCTCACAGAGCTGAAACAGCAGTGTACGTGTGATCTTGTTGCGGTTGCCGTCTTCATCATACAGTGCTTCACGCTTGAACGGTTCAAATAGACGAAGTCCTGTCGCCGGGAGTCCGAGAAAAAGCGCGACCAGCACCGCGTGGTACACGAGCGCCGAGAAGCCGACCATGTTCTCACACGCTGTGGCCTGGAGCGAGTACACACGACCAGGATCATGGAGCATGAAGCCATGTGCATCGGGAAAGTTGGTGTTGAGCACGATGTCGTGAGGGCGGTACCCATAATAGACCGCGAGTCCCGCGGCCATGACGGCGGCCACACTCAGCGCGACTCGCAGCAGGCGCTTGGCGAAGAACGAGTTGTGGTAGTGCGCATAGGAGAGGAAGACGCGCGGCACAGGCGGCGCCTGGCCCAGGAGGCTGGCCATGTTGCCGTTGCTGAGCGAGTGGGGGAGGGCCGACTTGGTGCCGCGCTTCAACGCGTTGGGATTGAAGTTGTCGGAGCGTTGGCGGGGCACTGCACCAACGGAACCCGAGATTTCCTCTAATAGAGCGGGGGTCGGGGTTGTCGACGCATCGTCCAGGCCGGAAGGTGAGACGTCGGCACCGTGACCGCCAGTTAGACCGACGGCGTCGTCCGAGAGCATTGGCATGTGGATGGTCGTGTACTGTTCGTTGTCGTCCGCACTTGCACCATGACCGTGCGGCACAAAACTCGTGAGCGAAGCTCGTGAAGGCGCCGTCGAGTCGTCTCGCCGTGGCGTCTTAAAGCCAACGAAGTTGGCCATACGCAATCGCCTTCCCTGCTTCCTCGTCACGCGGTCTTGTCGTCTCTAGTCTCGCGCGTTGTGGGTTCTGAACGGCTTATTCGAGCGAACAGACGCTGTTGCTGAGTGGTATGTACACGCGTCTGCTGTCAATCACCGAGCGATGGGGGTGAGGGCTGAGAGGCGCGGACGCCCTAGAATGCCTGGGGCAAGCAATTCGATCGAGCTTTAGTCCCACACAATCGCCAACAAACCTGGTTTCCTGCTGGTGGCAGTAGACCTACACTCTGACTCCTGTTTTTAATTTCAGGAGTGTTTTGAACAGCTATACAAATGTCAAGTTGAGAGTGAATGCATCATGTTCACAATTATAAGATTAATGTTTCAAACTCAAGGAAATGTTGAGGCGAGTGCTCAGTTTCTTGTCGTTGGCGAACCGGATGTTGCCGCGAATATTGGAGGCAAGCGCATCAAACCTTCTAGCGGCATTTCTCATGGGGCGTCACGAGCACGTCAGACCCTCGCGTGCTGTTTCTTCTAAAACCAGTTACAGGGAGCAACGACTTCTCCCACTTACTTCAGGGGTCTCTGTGTTCACCATTCTCCGATCCGTCCAGAATGGCGTTGGTTTCATGAACACCAGTCACCTGCATGGACCAAAGAGGTGACGAGTCCAGCATCAGTCAGACTCTAAACATTCTACAATCCAGTACCTCTAAAAAATGGAGTCCATTGCCCAGTTTCTTAGGGGGTTGCGACATGCCAGAGCCACGTCAAGAGAGAGAAGTGGGGTCATGGTGACCAACACTCTGCACGACTTGACTGCCACCGCGATCCTTCCTGCCTTACCGGTCAGTGTCGATGAGTTCAAAATGAATCACGATCAGATGATTGAGAAGGTGTCGCACGCTTCTACATGGGCATTGATGATAAATTAAGGTTAGCTATGGCTGCTTTGGATTTTTAAACCTGTTCACCATCTTCGGCCAACGAGGGCTGACAGTGGCGGCAGTGGGCGGCTGTCCGTGCGAAGTGGTGGGAGTGTCAGTGACGCCGAGGGCTGATGAGTAGGAGCAGCTGGCTGCGAATATGGTGTTGGGTAGTAGTGCTGAGGCGCGTACGACAGACGTGGAGGAGACGCCAAAGTCGGCTGCGCCGAATGGTAGCTGTAGCCAGTCGGGTATGAGTACGCCGGTGCGTATGCGTGAGTTTCGTACACAGGTGACGGAGCGTATGAGGAGTAGTGAGAAGTCTGCGGCGTCATCTGCTGTGCTGTGGTCGCACGTGTGTGTTGATCCACAATATGCTGGGTAGGAAGGAACTCATCCTCAACAGCGAGCAGGTTGCATGAAGTAGGATCTTCCAACAGCTTGGCCAACTTGCTGCGCTGCTTCTCGAGCTGCTGAGCATATGAGTCACGGCGTGCACCTTCAAAGTGACCGATTGCCTGTTCCATGGAAGCAATGCTCTTTCGTAGGCCGATGATCTGACGGTGTGGCCACCGCGCAAGGCCATTCTTGCGGCAGATTTTCTTCAGTAGCGTCACACAGATACCAAACACCTGCGCCACCTGAGCGAGAGGCTTCTCGAAGTGTGGTCGCAGCATATCAAGAGTAATGGTCTGAGACGCCGACA
>KE464104.1:27604-38990 GCA_000387445.2 Pythium aphanidermatum DAOM BR444 | reverse complement strand
ACCAACACCGGCACCAACCACCACCACTCCGCCTACACCAGCACCAACCACCTCCACTCCACCTACGCCGGGGCCAACTACTATTACTCCCCCGACCCCAGCTCCCACTGACAACGTTCAGAAGCCAACACCAGCCCCAACGGACTTTGTCCCAACGCCTCCGACACCATCTCCGTCGACACTGAGTCCCGCCTACGAGCAGAACGTGACATCGACGACTGGTCCGTCAACCAAGAGCACAGCGACGCAGCCGGGTGATGCAACACCTACGTCAACTGACCAAAGCCCAGTTCAACAAACCTCGTTCTCTGCGTCCACTATGAGCGAGTCGGGATCGTCCAACCAGAACTCGCCGAACAGTGCCGCTACCTGGGCTATCACTGGTGCACTTGTAATGGCTGTGGCTGCTGTGGGTGCCGTTGTCGTCGCCAAGAAGCGCGCTGCCCGTCGTCGCGCCGATAGCGCTCTGTACGAGAACGCAAACATCCTGACGCCAGTGTAAGCAAGGTGCATCGATACCTTCTCATCAGTCCAGCATGCCTTTTGGTAGGCTACGAGTGTATGCACACTACCCAAGAGCTCCATATGAATGCAATAAGGACTTGTCAACTACTAAGTATTTCTTTCACGCTTCATCGAAGCTCATACTCATCTATTTACTACGTAGTATGCATTTATTGTAAGCAGGTTCTACTTGTGCTGGTGGTTTACGAACCGCATCGCCGCCAGTGTCAGCACGCGGAAGAGAACCACGTACGCCATAATGACACCAAAGTTGGACCAGATCTCGTCGCGGTCGATGTAGAACACCTTGTCCACGTACGCCTTCACCGTCGTTCCGGGTGGCAGCCCCATTGGCAGATCGCCCTTCAGCTCTGTGCAGCCCACGTCACCAGGTTCATCGCACTTGCCGAAAAGAACGGAACCGATGATGGAGAACGCGAACTGGGTCGGCACAATCTCGTACAGCCACTTGTATCCAGCAGGCAACGCATTAGCTGGTGGGTTGAAGCCCATGGTGTTGAAACACACCGTGCTGACGACAACACCCGCAGTCATCGCGGCCCCCAAGTCAGGCAACACAATGGTGATGAGCTCGCCGATGTACGTCTGTAGTAGCACGTGCAGTGAGCTGTGTACCCAGTAGAGGATAAATGTCCAGCCATCACGGAAGCCAACCATCGGGTAGAAAATACCGCAGAACGTCAGACACGTGAAGAACACGTACGGGATCTCAACCACTGACGAGCCGACAAAGTACCACAGCGCATTGTACGTCTGGGACGCACGCTCCCGGTAGAACGACTCACGCAGCTCCGACGCCATGGGCATTGACGCCTCGAACGCGATCACGCCAATGAACAGGGTCGACTGGTACACCATCGCAACACCTGCGTTGATGCCTTGGTACGTGTCGAAGTCGCGGTCGAAGAACGCCAAACCAAACAAAATCGCGATCACCACGTACACGATGAAGCGAATGAACATGTAGTCTGGGGTGCGCCAGTACGTGCGGAAGAAGCGCTCTAGCAACGCACGAGCCTGCACTGACTCCGTCGCAGCTCGCTTGTTGTCGAATGACAATGCTGCGACACCCGGGGCGGGCCGAAGCATACCATCCTGCTCCAGCACTGCATCCAAACGTGCTTTCTTCTCACTGGATCGGAAGAGTCCCACGAAGTCCTTCTTTACAGTAGGCGCAGCTCCCGCTTCACTCTTGTCACCAACACCTGCTCCGATCACCTCGAGCATCCAAGTCGCTGGGTTATACTCATCTGACGGGATCGGAGCGACGCCCTCGATACTGCTGAAGTAATCGACAAGAGTACGTCCACGGTGTCCGATCTCACCAAAGTACACAGTCTCACCTCCGCGCTTCAGCAACAGGAGGTTGTCAAACACCTGGAACACTTCGAACGATGGCTGGTGGATCGTGCACACGACTGTGCGACCCGAGTTGGCCACGTTGCGCACTCCATCCATAATCAGCTTCGCCGCTCGCGCGTCAAGTCCGCTTGTCGGTTCGTCGAGGAAGAGCACACTGGGCTGAGCTGCGAGCTCCACACCGATCGTCAGTCGCTTCATCAGCTCCACAGATCCACCACGAATGATGCGGTCGGCAACGGGGCGCAGATCGAGCAGGTCGAGACACTCTTCCACAGACTCGTACTTGTGGCTTGCTGGGATGTGGCTGCTCTGGCGGAGGAACGCACTGAAAGTCAGCGCCTCGCGAATCGTCGACGCGTCAGCGTGCACGTCCATTTGCTCACAGTACGCCGTGCAGCGACGGATGGCCACGTCCGTCGCCTCGTAGCCGTTCAAGCAGATCTTTCCTTGGATCTCGCCACCCGTCTTGCGTCCAGCGATCACATCCATCAGAGTCGTCTTGCCAGCACCGGAGCTGCCCATGAGCGCCGTGATTGTACCTGGCACCGCGTAACCACTGATGCCCTTGAGCAGCATGAGTGACTCCTTCGGGTTCTTTGGATCCGGCACCGAGTACTTGAGCTCGTGGAACGCTAACGTCACAGGTGTGAAATGACGCTCGTACGTGCCTGCGACAGTCACAGCCGAGTGTCGTGGCGTCTTGGCGAGTTGGTAATCGGCACTGACAGCATCTCCACCACTAGAGGACGAAGTGTCGGGTAGAATGCTAGCAACTGCGTCGACTGGTTTATCGGCTGGCGTCACGTGGTCATGGTTGTCTTCATCAAAGCGCACCTTCTCCAGTACAATGGCCGAGAGAGCCATGAACAGTACGTACGACATAACCACGAAGCCGAGACCGAGCCAGAGCCAGAAACGCTCCGTCTGTACCTGGTACAATGACAGCGCGTACTCGCCCATGCTCTTCGCTCCGTACTTGGCGCAGTAGTCAATACCCTTGTACTCACAGTGACTGAACTCTTCCGATCGGTACTGGTTGATCACGATACTACGCAGACCCCACGTGATGGGACTGGCCCAGTACGCCCAGAGAAAGTAGTCAGGAATGAGGTCGCGGGCGATCATGAATCCCGCAAAAAGGATGAACATAAGAAGCGAGAGCAAGTTGAACGGCTCAGCCACGTGCAGGTTGGGCGTGGCAACGGCGAGGAGGAAGAACCACGCGTTGAACGCCAAGTTCGTGAACAGAAGCAGCACCTCGAAGGTCACAAACTCACCAGCAGCCGGCACGAACCCACACAACCAGTACACGAGCGTACCAAAGACGAGGGCTTGGGCGATAGCCATGGGCATTTGACCGATAGAAGTCGCTACGACGTACGCCGACGTACGGAAGAGGTTCGCATCTCGCTGCTTGTAGAAAACAGCTCGCGCGGCCTGGAAGACTGGGATTTGGCTCGATTGCTCAAGTGCGAGGAACAGCACAGTCGCGAAGAGAATACCCATAGTCAGCTGGGCATTAGCCGGGTCGAGCTGGTAGAACAGCGTCCCGTGGAGAAGACTCGAGATCACGAGCGTCACCAAACGTGCCTGCAATGCCACGCGGTTGCGCAGCATGACAGTGAAGTCTCGCTTGACCAGCAACGCGACGTTCTGGCTGAACGATCGGTAGAACTTGGGCACAGCGTGCAGCTGAGTGGCCGTGTGGGCCAGCGCCACATCCATTGG
Source organism: Pythium aphanidermatum DAOM BR444 (assembly GCA_000387445.2). Lineage (NCBI taxonomy): Eukaryota > Oomycota > Peronosporomycetes > Pythiales > Pythiaceae > Pythium > Pythium aphanidermatum. Next base: position 35,375 of record KE464104.1, on the reverse strand, counting down.
GGCCTCCACTTGGCGCACGTTCGCATGGTGGATCTCGGACTGCTGGAAGCGCGCCGCCAATTCACTCGGCGTACGCGGCGTCGATGCTTCTTGTGTGTATTGCGCCTGTTGGGATGTACCGATATCCATGAGGAAGTCGGCGAGGTCGCGCTGGGGTGGGCAGTGCAGCCCCATGGACGCGAAATATTCGGCAATGCGTGCGCGGGGGCCGTGGTACAGCACGTAGCCGTCGTTAAGCAGCACAATGGTGTCGAAGAGTTCCACGACCTCGGGCGACGGCTGCAGCAGCGCCATTACAACGGTCTTGTGCTGCGTCGTGGCGAGTGCACGCTGCTGCGTGACGATGTCGAGCGTCGCCGCACTGTCGAGGCCCGTGGAGATTTCGTCCAAACACGCCACCAGCCGACCACCGACGTCCATTTCACCCAGCGTCACACGCTTGCGCTCGCCACCAGACACACCACGCAGCATGGCGTCGCCCACCACGGTGTCCTGGCAGTGCTCGAGCCCTAGCTGGCGTAGGATGACGTCGGGCGTCGGGTGCGGCAGCTCGCCCTCCACGTGGCTCTTGCGCTCGTCGTTGATGACGGTGCGCGCGCCACACGCGTGGGCGAACGCGATGGTCTCGCGCACACTGAGCGTCGGGAAGTGTCGGTCACGCTGCGGCACGTAGCTCACGAGCTGCGGTAGCGTGGGCAGGAGCTCTCGCTGAGCCACGCCGTTGTACGAGATGTCGCCTTCGCAGCACAGCGCCTTGCTGCCGAGACGCAGGCGTCCGCCGAGCAGCTTGAGCAGCGACGACTTGCCGGAGCCGGGTTGGCCCAGCACAAGCGTCATGGTGCCGGGAGCGAACACGCCGGAGACGTCACGGAGGATGGCGCGGTCGACGGACTGCGTCTTTGCGCGGCGAAAGAGCGGCGCCACGAGAGAGCGCAGCTCATGGCCGATGGTCGGGAGGTGTGGTGCGGCTGCCTGGCCGTCGCGAGGCGCGTGCACGACGCTGCGAGCGAGCAGCGTCACATGGTTGAGACGCACGTCCATGGAGGCTGACGGGGCCGCGCGGATGGCCGACGCGGGAGTTAGATGCGTCGCCATGCGAGCGGATGGTCGAGAAGGAGACGGCCTGTGGGCGCTAGGATGCGTGTTGAGGAGTGAGTGCGGGGAGTCCTGCCGTCGTCATGGCGGGACGCGCATCGAGAGAGGTGTTGGGCGGATGTCCCAAGTGTGGCGTGTACTAAATGACGGAGGCTCGCGTAGATTAAGTATAAGATGTGGCAGGTTGATTTGTCCGAATGATTGAAATGAGTGTCCGTTGAGTGGTTGAGTCGGTGATTGGTGGCTGACGTATCGAACGAAACAAGACGAAGCGCTGACACTGGCGGACAGAGCATCAATCATGTGGACTGAGTCACTGACTGAAGCGGCGGGCAGACGACGAGAATGCGGTGAATGTTCGCATGGCTGGCGCATGGTAAGACCTGTGTCGTCGGAAAACGGTGGGTAGGAACACCGGAGAACCTCTGTTGAGTGATACGACGTCAAGACCTCTCAAACGAGATACAGGAAGTGAGCCACGCGGGCTTGATCTCGGATCATCTCGCCGAGGCGACCTCAGGTCGTGGATGCCATGCCACTGGATGGAGGGTTATGGACGCATCATTCGTGAGGAGGAGACGAAGAGTAGATTCATCTACTGTACCATGGGGTGCTCAAGTCAGTGAGAAACTTGCACCGCGAGGTGCAGGATCAGAACACACCTATCAATATGCACAGGTACTCAGACGCGACAAACTCCGCTTCAAACTGATCCACACCTGAGTACGTATCATCAATTAGAGGCAACGAGACCTCAGATGACGCAGGACTCCCCAGTCATCCGACTTCACCAGGAGCTCCAAGTGCTCCACTCTGCGTTCCTCCTCATAGCGCGAGCATGGCCAAGCAAGTTGATGAGGCACCGCCTTCTCTTCGACTCGCTGCCGAAGACATCGATGCGCTGCGTCTGGTAAGTCAGCAGCTCCGCCATGAGGTCGCGGCGCAATATCTCGACTTTGCCGACCGCTGTAAGCGGAAACTCGATCGGCTACGATGGCGCCATATACGCAGCCAGGAAGACATCCACACCTTCCAGGAGGTCGATGTACCTGACGGAACCATTGACGATGTGTCGCAATGGCCGCAGAGAGCAATGGCGACTCGGCTCAACCTCAGACGAGTGCTCGTCACTGGTAAGATCCCAGGCAAGCTGGACGACGTCATGTATGGCTCCGCGTTCCACGACAGCGCCTCATTGCGAGCGCTAACTGACTTCCAGTGCAGCGTTATCAGCGATCCAACGGTGGTCGCTACGATAGATGAGGCGTCCATTGACGATCCGTTTCGATTCTGTGGTGTCGCGTGGTTCACACTTCGGTTCCCCACCCTCATGCCGATGATACTGCAGCGTCGTGACTGCCTAGTGCTCACAGACGCACGAGTATCGACCCTGAGAAATGGGAATCGCATCGGCACGCTCGTAAGCCACTCCATCGACCATCCGAGCTTCGTAAGAGCTGAACACACGCCACCAGCCATCCGTGTTACCTTGTCACTTGTCCACATCTGCCGACAAGTGGATCGTGAAAGCCTCGAGTTCTTCGCACTCCACGTTATGCATGTTGGTGGCAGCGCGCCATCGTCAATTGCGCTCATGGCGTCGGTGCGCTGCCTTGCGGTGTCCATTCGAAAAGTCTTCGATGAAGCTCTCCGGAAGAAGCTTGTTTTCATTATGCACGACAAAGGGAGACTCCTTGGACCAAACAAGTCCAGAAGGCGCGCACTTGGCGCATTGTGCGATGTGTGCGGGGCGAAGCGACATCAAAGGCTTTTTGCCTTCAAAAGCGGTGTCTGTCAACTCTGTGATGCGGTAGGAAGATGACGAGGCCAGGGAAAGAGGCGTGACTGATGAAATGATACGATTGTGTAGGTCACCTGTCCAAGATGCAGCGTCATCCAACATCTAATCACGGACGTCTCCATACTGCCACCATCCGCAAAACCATTCATCTTTTGCACGCCCTGTATCATTAATGTGATGAGACTACCTGTGCGTCATGTGGCACACCAGGAACTGCTTAAGCGCCACGCTCGAGATGTAGGCGACAGTGAGACGGCCTCTTCTTCTTTTCGCCTTCTTGATGAGTAATGTACGGAAGGTAGCGATTGTGAATGGACGTTTCTCAAGCGTATTTGAGTCGATTACCAACACGTATTCCAGACAAGTTCTTGTTCTACTTAATTCCTGCATACACACTTCCTACTACTTTTTCATACTTCCGTACGAGTACTCACACAACTCACACACTGTTTGAGGAGACATGATCTATCACTTGCAGTCTAATCATCCGCGAGCATCTTCCGCATCGTGCATCATGAAAGTCACAGATGCAGGCGGGGAATTGTATGGGGACAGCTCGTCCGCAGCACTTTCTTCGTAGTCATCACCGAAAAACTTGCGAGAATGATTCTCACCATCCATTTCGTCAACCTTGAAGGCACTTGTCGGAGAGTCAATAGAGTCCAAACGGTTCATACGGCGGCGCATCTTCAGCATTGACCGAGGCGACACCATTCCATGAGCTAGCTCGTACAGCTCCACGTTACTGAATGAGGAGCGCCTGTCGGTCTCTGAATCCCTTGTTGCGACACTACCACTTCTGCTATTTCTTCCATTACTTGAGAAGCTTCCCGTGCTTTCACGACCGTCAAACAATTTCTTCGGCTCAACCTCAGACTCAAGGCCACCAGCAGCTTCATAGCACTTTCGACAGTGACGGACAGGGTGCATGAGTCCAAACTCTGGGATGGACAGGCGCTGCTGGGTGCACTTGCCACAAAACCAATTACCGCAGCGTTTACACGAGTGAGGACGTCGAAACAGCTTGAATTGTTGCTGACATGTTGAATCCTGGCAGTGAGTAACAGACTTCTTATCAGGCTTTTTGAGCTTAGCCTGCATGACAGTGTAATCACGGGCAAGCTGCTGGATGGTTTCAGCGGCCTTACTCAACACTGCCCTCCACTGGTCTCTATCTTCAAGCTTGGTCACACTGAAGTGCAGCTCACGGGTTCCAGCTGGAGTATCGTGATGAAGGAGCGACCCATGGTCTTGATGATGGTCATATGCAGTCACATACAAACCGTGGTGGCCGACTGATGAATGTGTTTCGTCATGACCGTGGGTATAACGACTGCGGACACCAACAGGGACGATCCACTTCCATTGAATATGATGTGTCTCGTCGACTCCGCTTGGATAGAAATACCACAACTTGTAAGAAACATACTCGTACACCAATAGCACCTTCTGCCACTTTGCACCTCCCTGGCGCTCCTTGAACATGTAGCCAAAAGCGCACCCATCACCCTCGAGGAATGATGAACCAAAGCCGTGAGCGCTAAAGTAGCACGGTCTAGTGATTTGGTTGATGATATCTTCCTGGAATGAAGGTTGGGTAGGAGCAACTGGAATCACAACGTTGTCTGGAGTTACGGCAGAACTTGAAGTCTTCGCTTGAGGAATTGAAAGAGATGTGATGCTGTTCGAAGGATTTCTTGTGCAGTCTTGTTCAACAGCATCAAGCAGCTTTTGCCATGCAGGATCTTCGCGTAGCACGGCCTGGACACGCTCTTGACTGCGTGACTTCGGGTCTTTGTAGCACAGCTTGATCGATTCCATAATCAACTTAAGATTTGATAGCGTGTCTGTACCAGCAAACACGGAAGTCTTGCCACCCTCAGTATCAACGAACGCTTTAGTGAGTAAAGGAAGAAGCTTCGCCTCGGGTTCCTGTGACAGCAGCAGTCTCCCGATGATGGGGCAACGCCGCGACCGCTTGTTTTTGAAATCACCGAGCACAAACAGAATCATCTTCGTAATCTCACCCAGCAACAAGTTGAAGTTCGGGTATTTTTCATAGCACTGCATCAGAACTGCGAGAAGTCGAGCAAAAACGAACATCTGGTCGAGTCGCTTCGATTCGTTCGATAACACAGAGTTGAGGAACTTAACTATGGAATATAGGTGAAAGCCGGAAGCGCGGCGCTTGTTCAGAACAATAACTTGCTTCAGAAATACCATAAGCTCGTGTCCCTTGTGTTCCATCGATGTAATCAAGCATTCACGCAACCTTCGGTATTCGCGGACGTTGCTTCTCCAATCATCACTACAGAAGATTTCGAGTGCCGTCAAGTCGCCATTGATAACTTCTCTCAACAACTTGATCCAAGATTCTTTTTCTTCCTCTGATGAAGCGGCAAAGTATTCTTCAGTTCTCGTGACTTGCTCGGACATGTATCCCAATTCAACTTCCATCACAGCCTTCTTCTTCACTGAGACCATAAATCCGTGCTTGTGCCAGTCACTACTTTCTACACCTTCAATCTCGTCAAGAGTAAATTGCACCTGATTTCCTTTGTTGTGGATCAATCCTGTGTCTCCGCTAGTTGGCGTTGTATTAGGCTGCTCTTTGCGAATTGAGGTGATCCGTAAGCCCATCATACAGTTTACACTGAGCTGACATAGTTGCAACTCGTTCCGGAGTTTCTTCTTAAGAATGAGCTTTCCAGTCCGGACAAGATGGGTCGAGCACATGAAGTTCAGACAATCAATGCCAACACTAGTGGCAGCAGCTGCATTTGATCCAGTTTTTTTCGTGTGCTCCTCGGAAAAGTCGACGGTCTCTGTCAACTCAAACAAATGGGATAGCATTGCTGTGCATACTGGGCGTGGATGACCAGCTCGAACCAATGACAGAGCTTCAATACTCTCCATGCTGGTAACGCTTCCACGCCGCTCACGGCCAACATCAACTGGGGAACTCCAAAAGGTCAACTCCTGAATCATTTGCATGAATAACTCTTCGATACGTGCTTGATTGTCTTGCATGAAGAGATGAACGACATGGCGCACTTTACGGGATGTATACTTGCGGAGAGACGAGTTGGCCATTTCGCGTGAGGCGCCACAAATCGACACATATTCGTCCTGTCCGGTGACCTTATCGATCGGAATAGTCTTGGCTGAGATAGCTACACCTCGGGCCGTCAAATAGGGCGCGTGGACGATTTCTCTCAGTAATAAGAATGTGTTTTCGACACAGTCACGATCAAACGCATTGCGTGGTGGGCCAAAGGTGACAAGACGATCGATCATCATATCAATAATGCGCGACTTGAAGATGGACTGAATCGCGGCTTCAGAATGATCCGAGTATATCAAGTGCAGCAAAAGCGTGCGCGTATCGTCGTGACCAATGTTGGCGAGCATGACTTCCACTAGATGAGGATGCTCCGCGAGATAGTGGAGAATGCATCCACCTTTCTGGCCTCTGATAGCAAAGTAACGAAGAATTTGCGATGAGAAGTTGGCCGTATCAGCACTGAAAATGCCCACGAGAAGCTTCGAATCGGACGGTGCAGAGTCATTTGGCTTGCCCTGTGCAGGCAATGATGTAGTCGGTTTTGACGAACCATTCGGTGTCTGCCCATCCGTCTCCTCCGCTGCTGACGTACGCGCTGATGTTGGTGTGCGTGGCTCTTCGTCATCCGAGACGCTGTTGCGGAACTCTTCTTCCTCGTCTTCTTCCTCTCCATTGTCTTGCGCAGCCTGTTTGGCCTGTTCTTTCTCCACTACACTGCGCTGCAGCGACTTGGCTCCATGGTGCTGGATATCCTTCACCTCTACGTTGATAATTTCCACTAGTTCCGCGACGGCTTCATCGTCAGCAGCCTTGGTGTCGACGCTCTGCTGGACTCCATTCGAAGTGGATGACATGTTCGCGCCTGTCGCTGGCCCGTAGCCTCCACCACCGGCACTGGCGAGAGCAGCATCGTGCGCCTCCTGTTGCAGCGCACCGAAAATCGTGTCCCAGAAGTCGAGGCACCGGTGTTCATCCTTAGGACACGCCATGACACAGCTCGCAGCGCTGCCGACAACAATGAACGACGTCGCGAGCGCCCGCGTGTGGCGCGGCAGCTTCGGATCGAGCGCGATGCGAATGAACTCGTTGGTCTTGGCACGCGAGAAGAGGATCATGCGCAGCTTGGCAGTCATGCGCTTAAAGAGCAGGTCGAGCATGTCCATCGTGAAGCTCTCGTTGAGCAGATCCACGAGCTTGTAGCGGTCCTCCATCATCACACCGTCCACGAAGAGCTCGATGTTCTTGCGCAGCACCTCAGCGTCGCGTCTGCTGAGCTCCTTCTTCACGATCGGGGGCTCCATCACGGGCGACGGCATCGGCGCAGGGGCTGCCGGACGAGCCGACGGCACAGGGGGCAGTGGCATCTTCCCCTTGACGCGGTGGGCCGGAAGCGAGAGTGTATGCGACACGGTGGAAGGGATACCAACGAAACACGCCGGTGGTCACCAACGAACGCGCGGCAAAATCCCGGACTAATCGGCTGGCCCCGAGACCGGAACACTTCTGCGTTCTTGTTCTTTGTTCTCCGCTGGCTGCAAAGTGTTCTCTGCTCCTCCGCCACGCTTGGTCCAAGCCGTGGGGACTGACCGTAGGTGAACGTTGGCGATGCTTTCTTCAACCACTGGCAGGCTCAGGTCCTCCTGCGCTCCGCTCCTCCCCCCTTCCCACCAGAGGGTTTCAGTTCACAGGGGACGGGGCGAAATGGCGGAAACACACACTTCGCGTGCCTGTGAAACCCGATATAGATCTCATCATCCGAACAAAGACAAGGTGAAGCTTCAGCACGCTGCATAGACGCACGCCGCTGCTAG
>KE464104.1:0-21217 GCA_000387445.2 Pythium aphanidermatum DAOM BR444 | reverse complement strand
CAATTTCACCTCTCATATCTTATCGTATCGTCCCATCTGGATTGGCAGAGACTGAGTTCTCCATATTCTGATTGGCCAAAATTGCCTCCGTCTTCAACTCAGACGTTGGAAACCCCCGTCCGTTCGCCATTCCTCCATCATGCGGCCGTCCCGCAAGGCTCTGCGGCTGCTCTGCGTGCTCTCCCTGGTCGCTGGCGGTGCTCTTCTGGCACTCGGCTTGCATGTGTCTCTCAGCGCGCATCTGCAGGCGAGCGCAGCGGCGCTGGCGTCCATCGGTGCCTTCGTCGTGCTGCTCGCTCTCATGGGCTTCGTGGGCGCTGGTCGGGACAAGTCGGGGCTGCTCATGGGCTACTTCTTCCTCAACTTTCTGCTTCTCACTGCACTGTTTGTGGCGAGCTACGCTGCTGTTGCGTTCCAGGATTCGCTTCGCACGTGGATCAAGCGTCACTGGGACGAGTCCGTCCTCGATTACCTCCGAGAACAGCCATGTTGTGCTACATTCGAGTCTACTACCAGTTATTTGCACAGCAAGTTTCTCGTGCTGGGAGTCGTGGGCTTTGCGTGCTTTGCACTCGTGCTGTGTGCTATGTATTGCGTCGTTCGCATCGTAACCGTGCCCATTGTGATGAAGAACCTGCTCACTGTGCTCAATTTTATCTTTCTCGTTCTCGGAGTGACGCTTTTCGCGTATGGTGCAGCGGTCAAATCCAAGGACGAGCTCACGTCAGGACAGGAATGGATCGCAGTCGTATTCATCGTCGTGGGTACACTTCTTGTCGCCCTTTCGGTCGTCGGGATCATCGGGTCACGGGCCAAGAGTCGTGCAATGCTTCTAATCGTAAGTCCGCCCATTAATCGTGTCGTACTCCTCAGTACTAATATTGAGCTTGTATGTACAGTACATCGTGGGTATCGGGTCGTGTCTTGTGGCGCTACTCGTGTGTGCTGGCACAGCGTTCTCATTCTCTGATAAACTCGTGAATCAATACGAGTCGTCTGGCTCCATTGCATGCGACATCGACCTACCAGGTTGCACCAATTGCACCGAGACGCCCGCACTCATGGTTCCATGTTCAGGTGTATCACAAAATACGACCACAGGAACTTGGGAGGCTTGCCAGTCGACAGCCAAAGCATGTCAAAAACCTGGGTGGACTTTGCTGGTGAAGGATGCCGAAGACCAAGGCTTTACAGCAAACGATATTGCTCAGTGTGGGAAATGCTCACAGTGGTCACGTGACGATGTTCACGCATTTCTCAAAAGTGGTCTGCAGCTACTGGGCCTTTTAGCCGCCATTGTTTGCTTCTTCATCCTCGTTGGTTTCGGGGCTGCACTTATTTTGCGCAAGAGCCTCGCGGGATATCAGACCGACTCCATCTAGAGATAGCTAAATAATTGCAACCATCAACGGTCAAAGTTGCCTGATATGTGTGTCTATTTTGAAGATTACAAGCAGTCCAAAAAGTAGCGAAAGAGCTCACAGGATACCTGCGAATCCATGCCACTAATAATCCCTTCTAAAAGTCCTACGTACAGAAACAGAATGGTTTCAGTGACCAAGTGCCCGTGTCAGCTCCTCGATCTTCTCCTGTTGCAATCGATTCAGTTCTTCAGCTTCGTCCCTCGCTGCGAAAGCAGTCTGTGCCGAGTATCTAGCGGCCTCCTCGCTATCCTTGGCCAATGCTAGTACTCGTTCCTGCTCCTGTAGCTGTTCGCGAACAGTTTCCAGCTCGGCCAGTCGCTGTGCTGCCAACTCCTCACTCTGCCGCAGGTGCACTTCTACAGTCTTCACGGCTTCGGCTAGGGCTGCCTCCAGCGCAACCTTGTGCTCAATCTCCTTTTGTTGTGCCTCTTGTTCGAACTCCTTGCGCAGGGCGGCAAGAGCCTCACGCTGGGCCACCTCGGCGCTAGCCTTCTGCTCTTCGAGCTGGCGACGCAAAGCCTCGAGTTCGAGCTTCAGAGCATCCAACTCGCCAGCCTGGTTCCTTACAACCGAGTGCGTGCTGCTAAGCTTGCTCTTCAGTTCCTCGTTTTCAGACGACACGCGATCCTTTTCTTCACGGAGAGCCTTGTATTCTTCTTCGTGCACCGAGTGAGCAATCGAAGCTGAGGTCACTGAGCCACGTGGGTGAGAATGGATTGACGAGGCACTTGAGTCACCACGCGACTTGCGCGGGGTAATCTCTTCGTGAACAACTTCACCCGACGGGTCCACGATTGGGTCGCGATCTGGGTAAGAATCGACATGAGAGGTTGTGAATTCGTCGTCATCGTGATGCGGGTCATGGTGATCATCATCGAAGTCAAGCTTCTCGCCAAAATGAGCATCTTGTGATACATTTCCATGGACGCCACCTTCTTCATCAATGTGATACTCGCCATCGTCCTCCACATCGCTGTTGAGACGGCCAAGATCGTCGTTTGCAGCGTCAAAATCATCGTAGCTGTCAGCACGAGCCTTCGAGTCGACGTAACTGTCAGCGCGATCCTTTGTCGACTCGATGTCAGCGTAGCTGTCCGCACGTTCCTTCTCCGCTTCGAAGTCATCGTAGCTATCGACACGATCCTTTCGCTCCGAAGCCTCCGTCTGTGGTGGGAGATCATAGCTGTCGGCACGATCCTTAGCCTCGGCACTACGAGCCACCTCCACTTCTTCATCAGACAGCACTTCGTAGTCATCGTCCGTGGAGTTGAGAGCTACGCCTTGGTCCTGAGAGTTCGGATTTGCACTGACAGCATTATTGACGGCAGATGAACCTTCAACAGCGGCAAGGAAAGCCAACAGCTTAGAGCTGCCTTGCGCCTTGCGTGATCGCAAGCTGCTCTCCTCTTCAGACGAGCTCTTATCCTTCACTTCCTCCGTTGTGGTAACTTTCACAGCAGCTGAGAATTCTTTCTTCTCTTCCTTCGCTTCCACAACGTCTGCCTGTACAATTTCTGCTGTCACAACTTCAGTGCTGACAACTTCAGAGGACACTACTTCAGATGAGACAACCTGTGCCTTAACCGTCTCCACGTGAACTTCAGTCTTCACGTCCTCCTCAGTAACCTTGGTCTCGTCGGCAACCTTGGTCTCCACTGGCGTTTCAACGACCCGCTTGGGAGGCACGGCTACGTTGATGGCCTCAGCACCAGTCGCGGCCAGGAAAGCGTGAAGCTTAGACGTCTGACGAACAACGGCCGGTGGGGTAGTCACTGTTTCCTTCTCCTCCTCAAACTTTTCATCTTCCTTCTCCACAACTGGAGACTCCTTGATGTCATTTTCGGGCTCAGATGTCGACAGTTGTGCGGGCGATTCAGTCTGGACAATAGCTTCACGTTCCTCCGCCACGTCTTCACCTGCGGATTGAGCGTTTCCAACGGCAACAACATCAGGGACCGAAGCCGCTACTGGAGCAAACGTCTCTGGCTGCGCAGCAGCAAGGAACGCGAGCAACTTGGCGCTACGCTGAGATTTCCGCGCAGAGGGCTCTTCATTAAGCGAAGCAGGCTCAGCATCCTCGGTCTTTGGCAGTGGTTCCTCGACAACTGGTTCGACCTTTGGGACCGAGCGAACAACCTCCGTTTCTGGTGCCACTTCCTCCTTCTTCGTGGCAAGCGTAAATGACGCAATTCGTCGGACAGGTTCGTTCTCCGCCTTGGCAGCGACGTTGAACGATGCGATACGACGCACTGACTCGTTCTCCGCCTTGACCGGTACATCAGTGGCACTCTCGACAGTGCTAAGGAATGCTGACAGTTTCGTGGCTTTCTTCACGGGTGCCGCAGGCTGAGGCTTGACAACTGCCTTTTCGAACGCGGCGGGGATCTGCAGTTTCGAAGGCTTCTTCTTCTCTGAGGCATCCGCTGGAGACGATGGTGGAGGAGAAACTTCCTCCGGCTGCGGAGAGAAACTCTTCGCAAACGCTGCCAGCTTCGACTTTGGCGAGTTCGGCACCTCCACAGGCTCGGGCTCTGGTGCGGCTGGCTCTTCGACCTTCGATTGTTCGACCAGAGCAGCGGGCGCACCAGCAGCAAATGCCGCTGGGATTTGCAGCTTGGACACCGACCTGGCAACCTGCTTCGGTGGTTCGGCTGTGACTTCCACTGAGGGCGTTGTCGAGTCTTCGACATTCGAAGCCGATCGCTGGCGACCAAATACGAATGGGATCTCGAGCTTCGACACGCTCTTCGGCTTCGGCTTAGGCTCTCTTACTGGAGATGGCTCGACTTCCTTGACAGGCGAGTTCTCGACGGTAGCTGAGCCGCCGAACACTGGTGGGACCTTGAGCTTGGACACAGTGCCCGTAGCTCGAGGGGAAGGTGGGGAAGGTGAAGAGGCCGGTGAGGGGGCTGGCTCTTCCTCATCAGGGACGTCGCTCTCAAGCGACAAGCTGCTGCCAACGCTGGTGCCAGAGAGACGCTTGCTGGTGAACGACGGCGTGCGTTCGGCAGGCGTGAGCGTTGGCGTTGTCGCCGTCGGCACCTTACTCAGGAAGGCGTTGAGCTTGCTGTTGGCACTCACTGTCGTCGTCGTGGTCGCTGTTTCTGGCGTCGCCTCGTTGTCGCTCGTCACATCGTCACTGTTGTTGTCGGTCATCGCGGGCAGCGCGAACGCAGCAACGTCGCCGTCAAACTTGGGGCGGAAGCGCTGGCGCAGCGCCTCGAGACATGCGGCAACCGTGCTGCCGTTGGCCTCGTCCAGCAGCTGCACCGAGTTGAAAATGTACTGTTCCTCGAGGTGCACTGCGGCACGGCACCATCGGATGAAGAAGTGGATGCGCTCGAGCGAGTGGAACGTCGAGAGCTGGTGCATCGACTTCTCGAGCTTCTTGGTGAGCGCGTGGTCGTCGCCGAGCGAGAACTCAAGGGTGAGCGCGTTGGCCAGCAGGCACAGCGCGCGGCCATCACGCAACGCCTCACAGAGCGTCACACCAGGCGTCGGCGCCGCGTCCTGCCCACGCAGCTCGCTCGCCATCCACGCGAGCGCCGTCGCCTCGAGCGCAGGCGCCATCTTGCCTGTCATACTGTGTGGGAGATTCTGGAATGTGGGGGAGAGCAGATGCGGGGGCGGAACGATCCGCGAGGAGCGGTTCCGCAGCGCTGAGTTGGTCTCGGGGCGCGACTTGAGGACTGGCTGCTTTGCTCCGACAGAACGGTTCTCTGCTCTGTCGAGGATGGGGGTGTGAGTAAGCCGCCACGAGCGCTCTCTCTCTCTCTCTCCCTCTCCGTCGCTCGCTGTGCGTTTGTATGAGCTGCGTACCCCTCTGTCGCGACGACGCACGATGAATGAACGTTCCAGTCAGACAATATCGTTATATCAGTACATTACTTCTTGTGTTGCTGCTCTACCTCAAACGAGATATCCGGATACCAGTAATCGCACATCCCCGCACCACACCATGTTAACACTATTTTTGAAAAACCTTGTGCCTGAGGTGCTTTCTTAAGTTCGCATTGGACTCGACCATCACTCCTTACCTACCCGGTTTCCCCCCCGGTCGCCCCCCCGCCACCCTCCTGCTCACTCTCACTTTGGCTCTGTGGTGGGGAAACTCCACAGTGCGAGGGCATTATCATGGGCTGGGATAGCCATCTTGATTCGGACAATGAGCACGACGACCACCTGGAGGACGGTGGCTCGGGCATGGGGCTGCACGTAGGCGCTAGCGTGTCCCAAGAGGACGCCTGGGCTGTGATTTCGGCCTACTTCGAAGAGAAGGGTCTCGTGCGCCAACAGCTCGATTCGTTCGACGAGTTCATTCAGAACACCATGCAGGAGCTTGTGGACGACTCGCGCTCCATCCGTATCAACCCAGAAGCCCAATACAACCCGGGACAGGCCAAGGCCAACACTGACACCATTTACCAGATCTCGTTTGGTCAGATCTATTTGTCCAAGCCGACCATGACCGAAGCGGACGGCTCGACGAGTGTCATGTTCCCGCATGAAGCGCGACTTCGTAATCTTACGTACGCTGCTCCATTGTACGTGGATGTGGTGTGCCAGAAATTTCAAGCCCCGGCCAGTGGCCCAGCAAACCTAGATGAGATGGAGCCGTATGACCAAGTCGAGACGCCGAAGGAATTCATCGGCATGGTGCCGATCATGCTTCGCTCTCAGTACTGTGTCTTGATGAACAAGACGGACAAGGAGCTGACAGAACTGAACGAGTGCGTCTATGACCAAGGTGGTTACTTCATCATTAACGGCAGTGAGAAGGTGTTGATCGCACAGGAACGTATGAGTAACAACCACGTCTACTGCTTCCGCAAGAGCGGTACTTCTAAGTACAGCTGGGTTTGTGAGACGCGATCCCACGTTGAGCACGGTGTGCGTCCGACGTCTACGATGTATGTCCAGATGTACCAGCGCAGCGGTGGCAAAAGTGCGATCACTGGCAACCAAATTCGTGCCGTCATCCCGTACATTCGCCAGGATATTCCCGTTGTCATCATTTTCCGTGCGCTCGGTTTTGTGGCCGATCGTGAGATTCTTGAGCACATTTGTTATGATTTTTCAGATGCCGAGCTGATGGAGCGCTTCAAGCCCTCTCTAGAGGAGGCCTTCGTCATTCAAGAGCAGGAAGTTGCTCTAGACTTTATTGGTCGTCGTGGTAGCGCCATCAACGTCAGCAAGGCGGACCGTATTCGCTACGCGCAGGAGATTCTGCAGAAGGAAATGCTGCCTCACGTTGGTGTCGAAGACCATAACGAGACAAAGAAGGCATACTTCCTTGGCTACGTCGTTCACAAGCTATTGATGTGCTCACTTGGTCGCATTGGTGAAGACGATCGTGATCACTACGGTAACAAGCGTCTGGATCTTGCTGGTCCACTCCTCGGCGGGCTCTTCCGTGTGCTTTTCAAGAAACTTACTAAGGATGTGAAGTCGTTCCTGCAGAAGTGTGTTGACAACGGTAAAGACTTCAACCTCACCCTCGCGATTCGCTCTCGTACAATCACGAACGGTCTGCGTTACTCGCTTGCGACGGGTAACTGGGGTATGCAGAAGACTGCTTCAAAGGCTGGTGTTTCACAGGTGTTGAACCGACTGACGTACGCATCTTCGTTGTCTCACTTGCGTCGTTTGAACACGCCGCTTGGCCGTGAAGGCAAGCAAGCTCAGCCACGTCAGCTTCACAATACTCATTGGGGCATGATTTGTCCTGCTGAAACACCAGAAGGCCAGGCCGTCGGTCTCGTTAAGAACCTTGCTCTGATGGCGTACATTTCGGTCGGTTCTCCTCAGGCTCCAATTCTTGAATTTTTGGAAGAATGGGCGACAGAGAACCTTGAGGAAATCAAACCCCAGATTATTCCTCACTCGACTAAGATTTTCGTGAACGGTAACTGGGTTGGTGTGCACCGTGAGCCGAATGAGCTTGTGCGTACGCTGCGCTCATTGCGTCGTTGTGTCGACATTGATGCTGAAGTTTCAGTGATTCGTGATTTGATGAACAAGGAACTCCGTATTTATACTGATGCCGGTCGGGTCTGCCGACCACTCTTCATTGTGGAAGATAACCAGCTTCTGCTACAGAAGGAACAGGTCGTGAAGTTGCAGAACCACAAGATTACAAACTACAGATGGCACAACCTACTCACAGATGGCGTGGTCGAGCTCATTGACACCGAAGAGGAAGAAGTCTGCATGATTGCTATGGAACCGAAGGATGTCGGCACCGGAACTCACCCATACTCGCACTGTGAGATCCATCCATCCATGATTCTTGGTATTTGTGCCAGTATTATTCCGTTCCCTGACCACAACCAGTCGCCGCGTAACACATATCAGTCTGCCATGGGTAAGCAAGCTATGGGTATTTACTCTTCCAACTTCCGAGCTCGTATGGATACCATGGCAAACGTGCTTAACTACCCACAGAAGCCGCTTGTCACGACTCGTGCAATGGAATACCTGCACTTCCGTGAACTTCCGTCAGGTATCAACGCCATTGTCGGTATTGCTACATACACAGGTTACAACCAGGAAGATTCCTTGATTATGAACCAAAGCGCAATCGATCGTGGCTTCTTCCGTTCGACTTTCTACCGCTGCTATGTGGACCAAGAACGCAACAAGAGTCCGAACGGCGCAATTGGTGGGGCATGCGAGGAGTTTGAGAAGCCGTCTCGTGATAACTGTCTGGGTCTACGCCACGGCAGCTACCACAAGCTCGATGCGGATGGCCTTGTGGCACCTGGCACCCGTGTGAGTGGTAACGACATCATCATTGGTAAAACGTCTCCGCTTCCAGTGTCGGAAGACTCATCCCTCGAGCAGCGATACATGAAGCGTGACGCTAGTACCTCCCTGCGATCGCACGAGAACGGTATTATTGACAGTGTGATGCTCACAACGAATGCCGATGGTTTCAAGTTCACGAAGGTTCGATTCCGTAATATTCGTATCCCACAGATTGGTGACAAGTTTGCGTCTCGTCACGGTCAAAAGGGTACAATTGGTATGACGTACCGTCAAGAGGACATGCCATTCACTGTGGAGGGTATTACCCCCGACATTATTGTGAACCCGCACGCCATTCCTTCTCGTATGACAGTTGGTCACTTGGTCGAATGTCTGCTCGGTAAGGTCTCGTCGCAGACAGGTGACGAAGGTGATGCTACGCCATTCACGGATGTGACGGTTCAAGCAATTGCCGATACGCTTCACAACCTGGGCTACCAGCGCCACGGTAACGAAGTTCTGTACAGTGGTCACACGGGCCGTCGTCTGACGGCTCAGATTTTCATTGGTCCGACGTTCTACCAGCGTTTGAAGCACATGGTTGATGACAAGATTCACTCCCGTTCGCGTGGTCCAGTTACGATGCTTACGCGTCAGCCTATGGAAGGTCGTGCCCGTGAAGGTGGTCTGCGTATGGGTGAGATGGAGCGTGACTGCCTGATCTCCCACGGCTCGGCCAACTTCCTCATGGATCGTCTTTTCGCCAACTCGGATGCCTACCGTGTGCACGTCTGCGACATCTGTGGTATCATCGCGATCGCCAACCTTCGCAAGATGACGTTCGAGTGCCGCACGTGCCGCAACAAGACGCAAATTTCCCAAGTGCACATCCCATACGCGTGTAAGCTTCTCTTCCAGGAGCTTATGGCCATGTCGATCGCACCGCGTCTCTTCACGCTCGGCAACCCGAACCTGCCCAAGGTCCGCTAAGTCCGCTGTGAACTCAATCCATACACCACATTTACATTAGCGTCGCTGTCTCTCATCGCTCACCTTGTCACGAAGATCTCAGCAACGTGGTCACTGTAGTCACCTGATATGCACCCATGACGTCCAAGTCTGGACGACCGGAATCTGTACGATCGCACCATAGTAATCCCGGAGCAATAAATGACGCGCGCAGATACACAAAATGACACATGCATATTTTCTTTTTTTCTTTCTTTGGGTATCGTGGTGGTTGGATGTTGCCAGCCGGGCACTCGACCGCACATGACTCGACACTCGCACTCACACACAGGGGTGGGGTCCAGAGGGTTCTCCCAGCCACTAGCCACGCGGGTCTAAATACGCAGTCGTGGTCGGGCTCTGGCTTGAGGTTCCATGAGGAGAACCGTGTTTAGTCCGCCTTCATCTTGTTCTTCTGCTCCTCGTTCAGCGTCTGACGCTTGACGCGGCTGAAGGCACCGATGTTCGGGTTGAAGATGTAGTCGATGAGTACCCACGTCCACGACTTGTGCTGCGGCAGGTTGTCGTAGAACTCAGGCGCGATCTCACGGATCTTGTGCAGACGCGAACCAGGAACGTACGGGAAGTCGTGGTGCTCGTTGTGGTAGCCCACGTTGAAGGTGAACCAGTTGAGGATACCGTAGTACGAGTACGTCTCGTAGCCCAGGATAAACACGTAGTGCTCGGCGATGAAGTGGCCCGCCACTGGGTGAATGCCAGCGCCGAGGAACGAGCCGAAGAGTAGGTAGAACAGACCCCATCCGCCAAACGACGCGTAGATCGCGAAGTTGTAGGCCATGCACGCAATCCAGTTGTACGCCTCCCAGAGACCTGGCTTCTTTGGGTTGATGATCATTGGGCGCAGGCCGTAGAAGAAGACCTGGAAGACCACGAAGAAGAACTTGGCAATGACGTTGTTGAAAATCTTGCCCTCGAGCTGAGTTGGAAGGTCGACATCAACACCCTCCTCACCCTGGTAGCGGTGGTGCTCCATGTGGTACCGCTTGAACGAGATGGCCGATGGCACACCAATCGGCAGGTTGGCGATGATGCCGAGAATGCGGTTTGGCATCATGCGCTTGAAGCCGAGGTTGTGCGACAGCTCGTGCATGGCCATCATCATACCGTGGTTGCAAGTCCCGCCAACAAAGTAGCAGATCGTGAGCAGCACTGGCCACGACATATACTGCGCCTGGGACGCGATGTATGTCTGCAGGGCGACGACGGCAGCCACAACGTACTTGGTGCGCCAGTCGTGGCCCATGAGCTCCTTGATCTGTGGGTACTTGGCCAGGATGAGCTTGCGACGCGTGGCGTGCGGCTCATCCGTGCCAACCCAGTGGAACTCGGTCTGCGGCTCGTACGCCTTGACGAACTTGGGCTTGAGCTCCGGGTGCACCATGGGGTTCTCACCGGCCGCAGCCGCAGGCTTCTTGGTGGTGTCAGCCTTGCACATGTTGGCGGTGGTTGCTGGACGTCTCTGGATGGGAAGTCCCCTGGCCTGGCAAAATCCGAAGTGGGTGGGTGCGCTGGATTTAGCTTGGGATTCCCTTCGCTCGAAACGTTAGAGAGCGGAGGAGGGAAACAGTGGAGCGGACACGAGAAGTAAAACACGGCGGAGGGAAATATTCGCAGCTGGCCGCGGACCGGGTCGGGGACCGGATTAACTTGAAGAAAGTATGGTCGCAGGGTTGTGGGCCACCCTGCCCTGGCCCATGTTGTCACGTTGTCAAAAGCAGAAAGGAATAAAAAACGGATTTATGACCGAGTCCTTTGCTACTGCCACCGATCTCAAAGTGCGCGTTTTTGTCGACGACCATCTTGAGCCAAAACGCGGTGGATACTTTTGGTCAGTACAGAAGGGAATGGTACAGTACGTGCCGGTAGGTACGAAATCTGTCAGTCCAAGTGGTGTCACGCCACGTGCCAAAGGGGATGTGTTGGTGCCATTTGCCCGAAAATGCACTCATGTCGACGCTGACCGGATTCTCGCGTCAACATGAGGCACCTTCCCACATTGAACACTCTGAAGAAGGGAAGTGAATCGGAAAGCCATCCATGCATTGTCGGCGAAGTTGGCACGTGGCGCGGTGCCATGGCTGCCTGACGCCATGTGTGATTCAAACTGTATCGATTGTCGCACGCCTAGTCGCTCTGATCCAGAGCAACATGATACAAACTGTGACGATGTACGTGCCACCATCTGGTTATGCTGTGTTTGGTCTAAAACTTGGAAGGAAAAAAATCACGAATGCGGGTTGATTGGTTCCGGAGATCGTTGGCATCTCGGCGAGGTCATCCCGGCGGAGGGCGCTAATAGACACGAAGCATCAGGCGCGTGCGCATTGCGCCGTGCGAAAGAGATGCAGAAGGACAGGAAGGAGCGCTACGATGGGGAGGTCGCCCACTCGAGAAGGCGTGGGCAAGAGAGAGGCGCAGTCGGTGGCACAGACCATCAAACGCCGTGGTGTCAGGTCATACTTCTTGGGGCGTAGCCATCCGAGAGAAACGACTGAAACACCACGCTGCTGGTTGTCACACGCCAACACCTCTGCCAGTCGACATCACGATGTTGACGCGCAGTCGCTCCAAGCCAGATGCGTCTGGTCGCCATGGAGCGATCTTCTTGCGTGCACCCAACGGTCACTGTCCTTCAGCCGGGGGGTGCACCTTTAGTGACACACCAGCCCCTCATTGTGCAACCAGCTTCCCTCCACCAAGAGTTTTTTCGCGGAAGCAGGTGGTAAGTCGCCAGAACAAGGTGTAGGGGTATGATCTTCTTTTCAGCCAATCCACACACAGCAAGCGGGTCTGTCAGCTCCCTCCTTCATGATCTCAACCTCAATTTCAGTGTCTAGTTTCCCTAATTCAAGCTATCTCAGTAGTTTCGGTTCCAGAACTCAACTGACACCCTCTTCATTTTCACATTTTATATAAAGCAATCTACCATGTTCACCAACATAGAACTATAATAAAACGATTAAACCTCCGAAATATAGTTTATCCGTGGCAGAGGCGCTGATTCCGGCTCCATGCCCCATGCCAACAACAAGCGTTGCGCATTCGCCTGAGCACATCGGCGCCGCTCGCCTTCGTCATCCACTTCCCAAGTCGTCGAGTCTTCATTGCATCCCCATGTCTTCCTCTTCAGCTCACCTGCAGCAGTCGCTGGGCGAGGCAGAGGTCTTCGACCTCGTATGCGACTACCTGCGCACACGACAGTTCTTCGAAGCCGAGCGAACGCTGCGCACGGAGCGTGAGCGTGCGTCTGCTGAAGACGCCGCCAAGGCTGAGGCTGAGGCCGCATCGCGCCGCGCCAACCAGTCGGACGCTGGCGACTCGCTCAGCTCCCGCCTTGAGTTTCTGCTTGAGCGCAGCTACGTCACACAGCTCGTGTCGGGCGATGGTGACGCAGAGCCGGAGAAGATCTTCGTCCCGCGTCATGAGCTCGAGGTCGCTAACAAGCGTACACGCACCAACCTCGACGGTAACGAGTTTCTGTCAGATGATGAGAACGCCGAAGCAGACAACGGCGAGCTCGGCCTCAGCACGCGTCTCGTGACCTTCGACGCTTGCAAGGACGACCCGCACGGCTCGTCCACCATGCCGATCTACCAGACGTCGACGTTTGCGCAGCCGTCGGCCACGCACTTTGGTGCGTATGACTACACGCGCTCGGGCAACCCCACGCGTGCGGCTCTGGAGCGTCAGATGGCCGAGCTCGAAGGTGGCCACCGTGCATTCGCGTTCACGAGCGGTATGGCGGCGCTGTCGGCAGTCTCGCGCCTTGCCCACGCGGGTGACGAGATCGTGCTCTCGGACGACTCGTACGGCGGTACGTACCGCCTCTTGAGTAAGGTGGCGGCCAAGAACGGCGTCATTGTCAAGTACTGCGACCTCTCGGGTGAGAATGGCCCCAAGAACCTCGCGGCCAAGCTTACGGACAAGACCAAGCTTGTGATGATGGAGTCACCGACCAACCCGATGCAGCGCATCTGTGACATCAAGCGCCTGGCCGAGGCCACGCACTCGGTTGGAGCGCTGCTGTCGATCGACAACACCATGATGAGCCCTGTGCTGCAGAACCCGCTCAAGCTCGGTGCCGACATCGTCGTGCACTCAGCGACCAAGTTCATTTGCGGCCACAGCGACACCATGTCGGGTATCATCATCGCCAAGGACCCAGAGCTCTGCCGCGACATCTACTTCTACCAAAACGCTGAGGGTACGGGTCTAGCGCCATTCGACTGCTGGCTCCTGCTGCGTGGCGTCAAGACCATGAGCCTGCGTGTGCTGCAGGCTCAGCAGAACGCCGAGCAGGTCGCTTCGTTCCTGAAGGACCACCCGGCCGTCACGCACGTGTACTACAGCGCGCTCCTGCCGGTTGACTCAGCCGAGCGCCGCATCCACGAGTCGCAGGCCAAGGGCGCCGGTAGTGTCGTGTGCTTCCGCACAGGCTCGCTCGCGCTCTCGCAGCACATCGTGTCTGTGACCAAGCTATTTAAGATCACCGTGAGCTTTGGCAGTGTCAACTCGCTCATTTCGCTGCCCGGTGCGATGTCGCACGCAAGCATCCCAGAGGAGGTGCGAAAGGCACGCTCATTCCCTGAGGATCTTGTGCGTCTCGCCATCGGCATTGAAGACGCCAAGGATCTCATTAAGGATCTGTCGGCGGCCTTCCAGAGCTACGTGCCCGGCGAAGAGAAGACGTCGGCTGTCGAGGAGGCTCACTAGACAAAGGCAGAAGAAAACTTGTGACAATAGGAAGAAGTCGACGGACCGAGTGTGCCGCGTACGCGCGTCCTGACGTCTGCGTGCATCCCAGCGACTCTCTGACAGAACTTGGGCTTCCGGGGCCGAGTCGGATCATGGAGTTCGCTGCGACTTGACATAGTCGCAGCTGCTTTCTTCCACTCTCCGCGGTCTCCTCTGAGATATGAGGAGCACTGCGCAGACGGAAGCTGGGAGACGTGGATGGGAGACGCGCTGTAGTGCGAGCACATGCCGTCGACTGTGGAAACATGGGAAAATCAACGTTATTGTAATAGAATCTGTGACGATCACCATTCGAACGCATGCACAGTTCGTCGATTCATTACGTTGTGTCGACAGGCTTAGGAGGAGATACGCCCAACATCGCGAACGCACCGGATCGATCCGTTGACAAAGCCTTGCAACGCCCAGCACCGACGGAGCTCCAACCGTGTCAATCAGACTATGCAGGCGATGACACGTCTCACGTCTTCACGCACCGCCAGGCAATTCACTTCGTACCCCTAGCACATCGCATTTTATGACCCATGAGCTCGCTTCTCTAAGTGATCTGTTCCAGATTTAGTTGTTTTAGCCATCTCTTCGTCGTCGACCGAGTCCTCACTTCGACTCGGCCTTGGCCACGACGCTGTGCAAGCAAGGATATGACTCTCCTCAACTTGGCATTCACCTATTTTCGCCTCCGCACGAAAGCATAAGAAATCTGCCACAAGCCGCATGCGCCGTAGGCGGATCCTTCTGAGTCAGTGACAATATTTGAGCCACCAGCTTCACCAGGCGATCTTCCTTGACTCATGCTGGTGAAGGGGAGACCGCTCACCACAACTTCCAGCCACGCCGGGTCGTCTTCTCATATAGGCTCGACTCCAGTCATCGATAAAGCAGATGACCCACGCCCACACTACGTGTCAAAGTCTCCGATCATGACCCACCACCCAGTTTCTCTCGCGGCAAATCAGAACCGCAGTAGTAGCCATAACCAAGTTGTTGGGTCGTCATTCGATCCAGCAAGTGACGTGCCCAGACTGACCATTTCGACCAAGTTGAGTCCACTTCAGCTTGATAGCATAACTACCTCGGTCAATTTGGAATCATTGCCATTTGCGTCAGGACCCGTGCGGGATTATCAAGTCGGAACACTTCGTCGAACCCGTCGAGGATCGATCATCTTGAACGCCACTATGAAGGCAATGTCAACTGGTGCTCCAACCTCAGGAAACGTAGAATCAACGGGTCAAGTAATTCTATCGCCATCTCGGCGTCGGATGAAAAGCAATCAAGACGATGAGGAGCACGAACTCGCAGCAAAACCCACACTGCAGCTCGATATTCTGTCTCCACGGAACAACCAGCGAGAGGAGCCTCTCATTACTCCTGATACGCCACGAGCCATGCCAGCTCCACCTCCACCTCAGTATTTTCGGTTACAGACATTCTGCTTAGTTGATGACCAATGCGGCCCACGATCACCGTCAGCGTGTATACCCAGTCCACGAATGAACGCAACGCCTTCAAAACCAGCACAAATTGACGGTATATTCCGTGAAATATGGCAAACCGAGGAGTCGTATGTAGCAGCATTGCGTGGTCTCGTCACTCAGTTCTTTGAGCCTTTGCAGACCTTCGCAAAGCAAAACCATATAGATCTGGGGGCAATGGGTGGGCTCCACCACTCCACAACGACAATCTTGAGTATCCATGAAGAGCTACTTCGTCAACTCGAGCCACTTCACCTTCAAACTTGTCATGAGGCTGCCTCTCCACCAAAGATCCGTGGAGATCCGTTTGGCGAAGGTTTCACTGGGACGCTCGCAAGACTTCATCAGCTCTCAAAAGCTTTTCTCTCGACAATCGAGTACATGAAAGTCTACGCGTTCTATTGCGGCTCGTATCTGTCAGCCAAACAGGAGCTTGAGAGACTACAACACCAATACCCAAGCTTGGGTGTCTTCACGACAGAGCTGAATGACCGTGCACTCCGTGGCCATGGAGAAGGAGACGCTCACACTGCACTTGATATCAACTCAAACTTGATCAAACCTGTTCAGAGGATTTGCAGGTATCCTCTGCTATTCAAGAATCTGCTTTCAAACGCAACAGGACCAGAGGAGACACTTGTTCTTCAGCAGACTTTGCAGAAGATTGAGGCGGTATCAAATTACGTGAACGAAAAAGTTCGCGAGTCGCAGAACAATTCTCGTCTTTATCAGCTACATCAGATGTTGCACCCGTCGAGTAATTTGGAGCTCCTCCAACCATCTCGGACGTTACTTCACGAGTCGTGGGCGAATGTCACCAGTCTCGATGCACCAAGATGGCCAGCAAAGCTTCTAAAACACTTTAGACGACGATCACGAAGTCGCCGTAAACGATCATCCACGCTACCGCATCTACAGCCATCACAATCGAGAGAAGATTGGCTACGGTCGACATTTTTCGGTGACGATCGGCGTACATCGGCAACTGTGAGTGCAAACGTTATGAGGTCGCAAGTATCGAACGGAACCGTGGGAAAAACTGGTGCCACCATTGGATCTGATCGTCACACTTCATTTTCACAGGCGTCTCAACATGTGCACATTGCACCTGAAAGCACGCGACTCTTGCGACGACGAAGTAGCTCTGGAGAGCGCTCACGTCTTATATTGCTATCGGACATGCTTATCATGGCGAAATTGCGCGAGCAACATCTGAAGATCAGGCGACAGATATGCCTGTCTTGTGCGACGATTCACGACGACGAAGCCACGAAAGCAAGCAACGAAGATGCGATCAGTGGAGAAGAGGGCTTTCCACCCCCGATGTCAGCCGCAGCCGCAGCTGCTGCAGTGGTTTCTGGACGAGATCGTTCGAGCCACTCTTTCACGCTGGAGGTGTCAAAGGTTGGCCGCTGTTCGTGTCATCATTTCTCACCCGCAACACTCAAGCGATCACCAAAGCTTGGCTCGTTATCTGCTTTCTTGACCGGTAGACGAGGTTCAGTATCTTTTAGTTCATCGGCTGGAGATCTCTTGCAAATATTGCACCAGCAGAATCCTTCACAAGCGGGTGTTCTTGGAAGGTCACCATCTCAAACGCGTTGTAGCAGCCGCACAAGCAAAACAAGTTCACGGTTCCGGTATCTGGAGCAACTTGCAGGAGTTCGAACTGTTAAACGGTATCGAGTGAGTTGTGATAGTGCACAAGCAAAAGTAGACTTTCTCCGTGCTCTCCAGACAGCGATAGATCGATCAGCACGGTTGCTATCACTTAATAGTCAAGAACAGTCCCAATCAAGAAGCACATCCACCAGTTCCAAGGCCGTCGCCATAGCTGTGAGCTTACCGACAAAAATCTGGCGATCACTGCGGCCAGCTAATGAAACGAGCCGATCTGGTAGCAACCGCGATTCTGTTGGAGGCAATGCTGAAGTTCAGCCTAGTGTTACTTACCACCGTCGGCATGGGTCTCAGTCAACTGAGCATAGCGTCATCAAGAATGAGGGCGAAGTTGACTTGCTGGAGCTAGATTCGTGTGTGAGTGAGTCTACAAAGGTTCATCGGAAATCCGAAGAGGCTATGCTCGTGTAGGAATCAGCAAGTACACAATCACGTCCCATTCTTGAAAATAATTCCGTGGCGATCACAAAACCGGATGAGCGCATTCTTTGGGCACTTGACTCGAGCGTCGTCTCGAACAAAGCGGTGTAGCTCATTCAAATCGATGGGTTGGAGTAAAAGTACTGCTTCATAAAGAAGCGCATTCGATTTTAATGCAGATAGAAGCTGATGTTCCAGTGATGTTTCGGCTGGGTTGGAATTCAAGGTGGGCTCGTCTACTCGGCGCTTCAGAAAACTCCTTCCATCACCTTCACATGCATCGTCAGTCGGAAATACAGTCCTCGGTCTGTTCAGACTATCGTCAGTTTCAGTTGTGGATTTTCTTGAAGACAAGTTGGCTTGAGTTGAACGCAAATCTGGTTGCTCATCTTCGATATCACGATATTCGTAGCCCAGATCATCAAAGTCAGCCGTATCATTACCCGAAACCGAGTTAGTTTCTTTGTCGTCGCAATCGGAGCCATCGAGCAAAATGATGTTTGGGTCAGCCTGCACTTCTTCAGGTGTTGCCACGCTCAACACCTCACGCTCGCTGTTGGGTACAACAGGTTCATCTCCTTGTACAGCATCGTTGTCTTGGTCTTGACTATCTACTAAATCGACAACTTCTACTTCATGGGTTCCCGCCGACTCACAAACTGTTTTCTCGGCGATAAGTTGTATCATTTCACGCTCAAAAAAGTCGCATGCAATGTCTTCGTCATCGACATCAACTTCTGCAATGGGGCTATCAGAATTTCCGCCGCTGGAGTCGGCGCTCGTGTCCCTATTTGGGCACTGTCGCGCACGGCGGTCCTCGCGCATTTGCTGCATCTCCTCTAAAGCACTTCGTAACTCGCTTACACCCTGAGTCTTGAGAAATAACAAATTCTCTTGCCAATCCGGGAAGACACGCTTTACGGCATCAGGTATTTCAGTTCGACTGACATTGGCACAATCAACTGTCGCTTTGGCATCTCCTGTGTGTGCTGAGTGCACAAATGATGCCAGTGGTTCATTCTTGTCCGTATGGACTATCGCACTCTCAGACTCCTTCTCTTCTTCGCCGTTATCAAGCACTTCGACATTCACTCTTGCACGAACGTGGAAGAACTTCAGTAATTCTGTCACGTAGACCGTGTCGTCACCTTCCAATCCTTCATTTTGCGCTGCACGCTGCCACATCGTAACGTAGACCGATCTGTCAACCACCTTCGATGATTCTTCACCTTGATACACATCCTCCAGTCGCGATGGCCTTCGTTTGCTCCTCTTCGCTTCAGAGTCGACCAAACATTGGAACTTCCTCGATTCCGGGAACAAGATCCGCAGCGCCAAATCAATGTCCATCAAAGCCTTGATCTCGCTTGGGGCCTTCCCGATGCTCTTGTGAACTTTCCGTTTCTGCTTTTCCAATTTCTCCAATGACTTGATAAGCGCCCTCTTCTTGTTCGCCAACTTTTTCATTCTGTCTTCGATCTCTGCCAGCTCGCTGTTCACGAGCGCAATTTTCATATCTACTTTCTGCTCTTCATTAACTGCCGACTCCGATAATGCAATCGCCAATGCCATCTCCTCGTCGTCTTTTGACTTGGCCACAAGCGTAGTCTGTTGTCCACCTCTTTTCCGTTTCCTACCCGTCGGGCAATACTGACCCACACTCTCTGACGGAACCTGCAACGGTACTTCCACGGGGCGACCGCCGTCTAGACACGCATTAACGTGGAGCTGAGATTCCAAGACACTCCACCCACGTAGGCTCATCCCACAAACCACACACACAGGAGCAGTATCCGGCCGACCTGTTACCTCTTCTGGCTCAATATGAGTTTCCGGGTTGTCTTCGAAGGCGTGGTCGTCCCCCATTTCCCCCACAGTAGTGCTTGGGGGCTCCGGTTCACCCACTGGCTCCTCCTTCATCACGTCGGACAACGCTCTGGGGCATCCGACGTCACCCATCGTCACACGGACGGTGCTGCGTCCAAACTGCAGCAAGTCCTGGTGCGTGACGACGTATTCCTGACCGACAATAGCTGCTTCGCCATTGATCTTCGTACCGTTCGTGCTCTTCGAATCGCGTACGACGAGCCTCAGTGGCGAGATCTCGACAACCAACTCAGCATGGTAACCCGACACTTCGAGGTCTTTCGCTAGACGCAACCAGCACTTGGAATGGCGACCTATACGAAGCACATGACGCGTTGTTTCTGTCGTAGCCGCATCGTTTCCCTGCATGTTTCCTTTGGAAAAAGCCGCCTTCTTGCCGGCATGGGGGCCTCTCAGCACCTCCCACACAAAGCAGCAGGCACACACGTACGGACACACCACCTCTTCTTCCTCCCGAGGCGCGTCGACCTGCGAGGGATGCACAGAGGCGTCAGGAAGACCACCGACTTCCTGCATCATGTCGGCCATGTGGCCACCTCATGAATGTTGGCGCGCTCTTTCCACACATCGGACCGTATTGGCGGCACCAACAAACCTTCGTTAACAGATACCCCAACTTAAACCTTCATTATAGCATGCATGTAGCCATTATACGTTCAGCCGATCGCACGTCACAGAATGAGTAGGGAGTAAGGTGATCACGCCACGAGCGAGATGCGTTCCGCGACCTCTTGCTGCGCGATGGAGCGCGTGGGCAGTGCCTTGGCATGGAGCAGACACTGTAGACAGAAGATGAAGCCTTTGGTGGTGGGCCTGGGAGACGTGGTATCGACGACGAGCTGTTGGGGCACACAGCACCTCGAGCAAATGCGCTGCCAGGCAGGAAGGTGCGGTCAGTTGGGATCACTCGTGTAACAGGACTACGATACTCACCACGCCACAGAGCTGGCAGATACCGCCACTGAATCCGAAGAGCTTGTCGCGGCATCTGCTCTCACATATGCCGCATGTTGTGGAAGAATTTGTCACTGCTCGGGTGATTTGACGGCCTCGGTGGCGCATGAGGAAGACGAGTTTCTTCCTTAGCGCACCGTCACAGAGACTCAACATCGATGGAACGATAAACTGAACGGAAGCCATGAGGGGAATAGCGTCAGGAGAGTGACCTCCAACGTCCAGCACGTGCATCGCGAACACCTCGACACGCTTCGAGTCCATTTGACGACACAGCCTCACGAGTGACGATGTGGCGCGGATTGTGGGAAAGTCTTTTCGAGACTTGAATCCTTCCAAGTCGATTGAGTGACTGATGAAGATTCCAACACGCTCCCCATTACTGAGTGTGCACGTACGCGCGTCAGTGAGCGCGAGGCAATCGCGACGCTTGAGCAGCACTGGAGTGAGCAGCGGCATTGTCAACACGAACCACGTGACACCACTAAAGCGAAATGGGTCATCAACCGTCGCCTTCTCGATCGAAGCGACGACTGTGGCGTCGCTGACCAAGTTGAGCTGGAAGTCAGGGAGTGCACGATACGACGCGCTGTCATGGAAGACTGTGCCATACATGATGTCGTCCAGTTGACCGGGCATTGTGCCTGTGACCATCACACGTTGGACGCTCAGTTGGGCAGCCAGTGCCGCCTGGGGTCCACAAACAACACTATTGACGAGCCCTCGACGCACGAGCTCATGGAATGCGTGGATGTCGCCTTCGGAACGCGCATGGCGCCACTTGGAAGCGTCGATATTGCGCTTGCAACGCACCACAAAGTCTTCGTACTGCGTTGTCGACCTCTT
>KE464103.1:27140-41686 GCA_000387445.2 Pythium aphanidermatum DAOM BR444 | reverse complement strand
AATGGGATCCGACAGATGATTCGAGACTGCAGATTCTTCTTTGAAGGGGCCCCATCGCATGGGACAAAGGACAATCAGACCCCATCGAGAATGACGAGATTCGCGCTGCTTCATGGGACTGCTCACTAGACATGTCGCGAGGCGAAACGCCATCACGCGACGCCACGAGAAGATCACCATGCAGATGTGCACTCGAACTCATTGTAAACTCAGTTTAGCATCAGATATTCATTTAGGGTTAAGGTCTCAGATCCAGAAAACATGTCTGAGACTGCTGAAGGTGGCCACGACAGGAGGATGCTACGAGGTCCCCACCATGGCTGGGCGGTCGTTCGCGCGCTCTCTCGCGGCGTCGTGACGGCCTCCGCGCGTGAAAAACGCGTGTATGTCATAGCGGGCGAGGCCTCTGGCGATGCCATAGGTGCCAAGGTGATTGCGGCGCTGAGACGCAAGGAAACGGCAGAGAATGGCGGCAAGACCGTTGTGTTTCGTGGCATTGGCGGGTGTGTGGATGGATATGGCTCGTGGGACTGGTAACGATGGTAACTTTGGGCAATCTAACAGAGCACAGATGGCAAAAGCTGGCGATTTCTCGTCCCTTTTCCCCATGGAAGAGCTTTCGGTCATGGGATTGGTTGAGGTCTTGCCATATCTATGGCGCTTCAAGGTGTGTTCTGCCTCGTTTCCCCTCTCGAGAGTCTTTACACTCGTACTAACTCGTGCCATAGCGTCGTATTGCAGAGACCGTAGAAGATATTCGCGCGTTCAAACCCGATGTAGTGCTAACAATCGACTCGAAAGGGTTCACCTTTCGCGTGCTGAAGGCGCTGCAGGCAGACGCTGAATTGAGTGACTCGCCTAAGCGCATGCACTACGTTGCGCCATCGGTGTGGGCATACAAGCACCGCCAGGCCAATCGAAACTTCGACGGATTAGCAAAGCTTCTGCACAAGATGTTCGTAATTCTGCCATTTGAGGAAGCCATCTTCACGGGGAGTACACCATCAAACAACACGCGTTGGTGTCAATTCGTGGGCCATCCGGCTGTAGAGGACTTCCTTGAGTTCCATGGAATGTATGATGCAACGAAAACCCAGACTGACCTGGATAACAGCGCACCAGTGAGTCTTGACGTGTCGCCCGGTGGACTTCTCAAAATGATGGAGCTCGACGCTACGAAGCTCCATAAGCAAGGAGCGATACTGCAGCGTCTCCGAAGCAGCCGACGAACTGACCCGTGTGAAGAGAGGAAGAGACTTGGGATTCCGGTTGATGCATTCGTCGTATGTGCACTCGTTGGCAGGTAGGAGACCCAAGATTCCTGCCCACTTGTCTGTGTCGATTGACTCTTGATCGTGTAGTCGAGAAAATGAAGTTCGACGAACGATCCGAACAGTCCTCGAGGCTGTAGACGAACTGCAGCGTCCCTCTGAGCGTCTTGTCAAGACCTCCATAGGGGTACCGATGAAGCTGACGCCACTGACAGGGGCTAGTTGTGTGGTCAAGCGTCCCGTTCATGTCGTCTTCCCGACGATTAGTGCTGTTCGCTCAATCGTTCAACAAGAAATCGACAAGTTCTGTACTGACTCCGGGGCATCTTCGGAAAGCTTTCAGGTTATCGTGGATGCTGATTCCTCCGACCGGATTGGTCTCTTCAACTCGGCTGATGCTGCTGTCGCTGTGTCGGGCACGATCGTAATGGAGACAACACTAACGAATCTCCCCACAGTCGTCATCTATCGAGCTAACCGCATCACAGAGATGGTTGCTAAACGCCTCAGTGCCGTTGGCTTCGTGTCGATTCCCAACCTCCTGCTCGGCAGGTGAGTCTTTGTGTCAGCTCTGAGCAATGCAATGCTGTGAATTCACTAACCCACGCGTTCCACGATTGAAGAGCTGAGATTCCTGAGCTACTTTTCCGCGATTGTACCGCCACCAACATCGCCCAAGCACTGAAGTACGTCGGATGCATCTTGGTATCTATCGTCTCAGTAGCTCACAACGCGATGATGTGGCGTAGGTCGATCTACAGGGCCCCACACTCCTATTCACCGGAGTTGAACTCTCCGTCACAACTTGACATCGCGCTGAGCACTTTGGTGCCGTGGTCAATC
Organism: Pythium aphanidermatum DAOM BR444; assembly: GCA_000387445.2. Taxonomy (NCBI): domain Eukaryota; phylum Oomycota; class Peronosporomycetes; order Pythiales; family Pythiaceae; genus Pythium; species Pythium aphanidermatum. The sequence continues at coordinate 39,572 of KE464103.1, read as the reverse complement.
AAGCCAAGTGCTGCAACTGATACGATTGTGCCAATCCGTGGAAGTGATCTCGTTGCCGACGCTATATGGGAGGCACTGCATGGCAACTCGTAACACAAACACTTACAAAAAAAGCTGAACCAAATCATCTACCACTTTGTACTAATACTTCATCATCCACAGACAACGCCATACGATCAGACAGACGTTCCCACCACCTTTAGTGAGTATGCACTCGGTTCACTTGGTGCAACGCGCGAAACTACAAGACGTATAGACGTCTTTTTCACTCTGGCGCTCCACCTAATCATCGTGCATTTATCACGGGAGCATGGGTGTTTGGTAGGCACCCATTACAGTACTGTACGCAGCAGCGGCTGGCCTGGGGAATCGTCGTCCATCACATGGGCTTGAATCAAGCCTTGATGGACTCCATGCGCTGCTTAGTCGTCCGCGTAAGAGAGCGAGGAAGATTGCGACATGCTGCACCGTCACTCTGGCCAGCAGCCGTGTGGCCGCTGATTATGCACACACCGAATGTCCCATCCACACAGCATTCCGCATTTCCCATGATAATCAGACTCAGATTAGCCTCTTGAACCAATCAGCTTTCATCGAAAGATGAATCTACCCAATCATGTTCCTAAAATCTCCTGGGAATCTCGGGAATCAGGTTGCGGCGCGGTCCAGCTGATCGCTCTGATCTCAAAACGTCTGGGCGCCGCTTCATCCACCGGCACCTTCCTGCCTGATCACTCGATGATCACGAGGCGCATTCGCCCATTCGCTGTGTGCTCCTCCGGCCGCGTGGGACACCTGCGGCGTGTGACGCTGATTTGTACGCACACGGCTGACCATGGACACTCGTGTGGGCGTCTGGCGTCTACCCAGCAGCGTGGCGGCGCTCTGTGGATGTGGCATTCCTGAATCGGCACGGCGTCCCAGAGATTCGATGACCCACATGACAGACGTTGAAGCGTTCTACCGGGAGCGACACACGCAAGATGCACACAAGCAGCGACCCGAGCGCCAGCGCGACGTGCTGTTTGGCGCTGGGTGTGGGCTGCTCTGCTTCGGGCTGTTCCCATATAGTGCGTCGGCGTCGATCGTTAGCGACACACTTGACCGAGGTGATAGTTCAACGCCGACAGGGTTTCTAGCCGATGAATTTGATGCCACGACTCGACTGCTCAGTCTTGTGTTCTCGGTACTTGGTTTGGCGTGCGTCACGCTGAGCTGCGTGGTCGTGAGCCGCTGGAAGCTCCGCGTAGCACTCGTGACCGTGCTTTTTCCACTATTTGCGTGCGTCGCGCTGAGCAGTGTGACCATTTTCCAGTATTCTACAGTCGACGATGTCGTGAATGTTCTCCGTCACACGCGGGTGGTGACGCAGGACCAAGAGATGCGGCTTGAACGATCCGTCAACGCACTCTTCTGTGAAACGCAGGCACTCGACATGTGCCAAAATGGAGGAGTGGTTCCGAGGGAGAAGTGCCTTCGGTTTGGATGCTCCGGAGAAGACATGTGAAGAGCTAGAGCGTACAGAAGAAGCCTACCCTGTTGATATGGACATGACCAAGCTCATCTCCGACCCTTCGCGCGAGGTGCTGCTTTGGTGCGGTCAGTATGTAGCCCACGAAGAACCAGACATTGCTGATAGCCCATACCAACAATATCGCATCGAGGTCCTCGACCATCTCTTGCGTGCCCTGGCGTGGCGTCAAGCACGTGTCAAGTTGCTCATGGTACTAGAATGGTTCGGTGCCCCTGCACTCCTCGCTGTTATCTGGTGGCTCGGCTGTCCATCGAACAAGGTCCGCTCAACATCTCGGCTGTCTGACAGCTCCATTGTCCACATAGTAGTATGATAAGTTCCCAATGCGCACCTGTTTATTTATTAGTCCTCCTTGGAGTACTTGGCGATGCCTGAGGCCTCGATGAACCCCTCCCAGTTTTGACCGTCAAAACTTCTCGACGGTGATGTTGCCAACCGTGCCAGGGTCGATGCAGTAGATCGTAATGGCAAAACCATCCGGGTTGCTTCGTGGGATGTAGAAGGGCTGCACACCACAATGCTTGCAGAACTTGTGCTGAGCGCGATGCGTGTTGAACGTATAAGTCGAAAGAGCGTCTTCTCCTTGCAGTAAACGGAAACGCGAGCCTGGTACGATGGTATGCACGTTGCGCTTCATGATGCAAATGGAGCAGTTGCAGTCCCACGCGACCAGGTCACGCGGTGCATCGAACTCAAACTGCACGGCACGACAATGGCACGCGCCGCGGTGCACAAGCAATGGCTCCTTTACACTCTTCTCGTCGGCCATGGTGGTGCAGTGGAGTAGAGACACACAGAAGCAGAACGAGTGAGCGGATGACCAGGAATGCGCAGCCACCTCATGCTTGCCATGACAGCGTGGAGAGCTCCTCACGAGTGAGTGATGGTCAACTCGTCTAATCACCACAAATTATAGCCAATCAATGCCATTCCATCACATGTTAAACGTCAATGTGATGTTGATTGGTTCATAATACAAAATATTTGGGCCAATAGAATCACATGGTGTTGAAGAGACGCGATGGAAATGGACTCATGAATGAAGCTGCGTGGGGATGATGCTGCGTCGACTACGCGGCCGTCAGGACGCTAAGCAGAGAGCCTCTGCGACAGCGACCGAGGCAGCGCATTTGCCAGGCAATGAGGTGTCTAGTGTACCCAAAGCTGCGCTGGAAACCGTCGACACAGGAGGCGGCAAGCTGCTGACTATTGAGGAGAAGATGGCGTTGCTTCCTGACAAGCCAGTCGAAGTGTCGCCTGGCCTCTCGATGACATGTGCGTACTTGTCCCTTCATAGTAGAGGCTTCTCTGTGAACTGAGAGTTCAGGTAGACTCACGCCAGGAACTCGCCAAGATCAAGCGCCGCTTTGCACAGCTGTTGCCTGCCAACTCGCTGGCACTAGTATCTGCGTCTGCGTGTGCCGAGATCCCGGAACTGGCTGCGTCTCCATTCGCGCGTCTTCTCATGCGGAAGATCGTGTCTCTGGTTCCAGCTCCATCCTCCTCCTCCCCTGTCGTGAGAGATGCTGCGGACGCGCTCTCCTTCGACCTGTTTCTTGCAGCGCTGTGCATCCTTAGTGTCAAGCAGAGCCTCTCCCTCAAGCGCCAAGGCGAGTGCCTCTAGGCCTTTGTATCGCATCTCGTAGCGCTTCTAATGTCGCATGTGTATGGGGTGACCAGTGCTCTTCCGCGTGTATGATGCTGATGGCGACGGCATCGTCTCTGTTGACGACTTTGTCACCACACTACGCGCCGTGACTCCCGCCATTCCGCGTTCCCAACTCAAGCCCGTCATTACAGCCAAGTTCGCTTCGATTCCACAGACGAGTACTTCTGGTCTCACGTTCGAAGCCTTCCAGCAGGTGCATTCAATCCTGCCCATTGGAGTGCCATCCATCACCTGAACGCTTTGTTGTGCACATAGTTATTCAATGACATCGACGTGCACGCCGCACTCACTGTGGCGTTCTAGAGGTCATTTTCTCATCCACACAGCCGTTTCCTATATCTATTCTGCCTTCTACGTGTCGTTTCCTGCTATAAATGCCCTTGTAATCGCCTCTCACATCCACGCGTGAGCATCGTCGACTCCCTCCACTGCGCTCGCCGTCCACCATGGTCAAGTGGAACATCGGCACCTTCGCGCGCATCCGCCCGCCACGTCGAAACCACGACTGCGCCAAGTTCGTACTCGAGAAGCTCGACAACGGCACGCAAAGCGCCGCTCGGATCTCGTTCCCTCCGCCGTCGGAGGGCGACGACGCCGGCTTCTCTCTCAAGCAGCGCGAGCTGTTGCAGTTCCAGTTCTCCGACATCTTCGACCCGGGTGTCTCGCAGGACGAGATCTTCCACTCAGCATGTCTCGACATCGTGCACAGTGCCCTGGACGGATACAATGGCACAATCCTTGCGTATGGTCAGACCGGCTCGGGCAAGACGTACACCATCACAGGCGGAGAGCATTACGCAGACCGTGGCATCATCCCACGCGTGCTTTCGACCATCTTCGAGGAGTTTGAGCGGCGCTCCGCGAGTGTGCGATACTCATGTTTTGTATCGTACCTCGAGATCTACAACGAGAATGTCTATGATCTGCTCGATCGATCGCACACGGATCGCCCAATCGAAGAGTGGACCAAGGTACTGCTCATGGACGATGACGAGGGAGAGATGCACTTCCGGAACCTCGGCGTGTACGAGGCTGTGAGTGAGGAAGAAGCCCTCAACCTGCTCTTCCTAGGCAATATGAACCGCGTGACAAGTGACACACCGATGAACCAGGCATCTTCGCGGTCGCACTCGATCTTCAGTGTCATGATCGAGGCGCGGCCTGTCGACTCTGAGGTCATCGTCACGTCCAAATTGCATCTCGTGGATCTTGCCGGCTCAGAACGGGTATACAAACGCGAGGGCACGCAGCGTATGCGTAGCGAAGGCAAACACATCAACCTGTCGCTTCACCATCTCGAGCAGGTCATTCTATCGCTACGGGCTAGCAAGCGTAGCAACAACGCGCTTGCTAAGACGTACCATGTACCGTACCGCAACTCGATGCTTACATCGGTCCTGCGTGGTAGTCTTGGGGGCAACTGCAAGTCCGTCTTCATCGCGACGCTGAATCCGGAGAGTGAATTCGTGGATGAGTCTATCTCGACCTGCCGCTTCATGCAGCGCTGCTCCGAGGTCAGCGTCGACGTCGTCGTCAATAGCGAAGTGGACACAGAGAAGCGTCTCGCGGCACTTGAGAAGAGCAACACAGAGCTCGAGACGAACAACGTCGAGTTGAAGGCGCGGCTCGTGCAAGTCGAGAGTGAGCTCAAGAGCGCTCAGGCACAGGTGGACAAGTACCAGCGAGAGTCGCTTCAATGGCTTCAAGAACGAGCAGAGATGCAGGCGGAGATGGCCCAACTTGTAGCGGAAAAACAGCAACGGCGTGAGGACGAACCCCTAGACTGGTGCGTGTGTGAAGACCTCGTGGAGAAGTTGCTACTCACAGGGGATGTATCAAGACATGCGTTGGAAAGGAGGCAAGATAATGAAGAGGAAGAAGACGAAGACGATGAGAAGCGAGAAGCACGGCAGCTCTTCTTGGAAGTCACGGACGAGATTCAACGTCGTGGAGTTGTCTGTGCGGTCGGCTGCCTCGCTGTGATGCGTGAGAGTACAGTGTTTGCATCGAACACTGCTGTTGAGTTGCAGGAGCTCATGGACAAGCAGAAGCAGACAGTGGAGTTACTGGAAAAGCATCTTCTCGACCAAAAGCACGACGCCGAACAACTCAAAATACAAATCAAGCAGCTTCAAGAAAGCAAGTCAAATGGTGAGACTCTGCCTCCTGTACCTCGGTCCAAGTCGCACTCGGGGGTGCCTCGAGGAACACGGTCAACAACTTCGAGCCATAGTAGCAACCGTAGTGGTGTCGGGAAGGCAGCGGCTGGGGGAGCGAACGGTGCAGTATCTTTTGATGGCTCCGATGGCAGCGACAGCGACAGTGATCTTGATAGTGAAGCACCCGACTCGAGGCATTATCCACACCCACAGCACCAACAACCAACCCAGCCGGGGACAGCAGTGTCTCTGGTGTTCAACTCGGGGTCTCGTACGTCGTCCAATACGGCGAATACAAGTTCCCACTTAGCTCCAGTCACGCCTATGCCTCCCACAGCGAAGCATCCACCGCCAAACCCAGCGAGAGACAGTGAGGATGGAAGGGCAGCCAGGGCAGCAGCAGCCCAACCAGTCAAGAGCGGAAGCGACATGATACGTCGCCGCATGGAGCTGCTGAAGACCGGAAGCCTCTTCGTCAAGTATGGACGCTACGGCAAGCCACATGTCCGGTTCGTGTGGTGCTCAGCTGACCTCGAGTATCTGCACTACCGCAAGGCCAGTGCACATATCGCCAAGGCATCCATCCCCACTCGAACCATGCAGAAGGTGATGTTAGGACAGAGCACGAAGGTGTTCGAGCGAGCCAAGCAGCCCAGTCGAGAGCCATTCTGCTTCTCTATCGAGTACGACGACGGCAGCGCGAGAACACTAGACTTGGAGGTACGAAGATGGAGCCAACAGTTGAAAAACAAAGCGTCTGACTGGGATTTTGAATGTGGAAAACAGATCACGGACGGTGAGAGTGTCGACCAGAAGAAACTCAAGCGGGCGGACTGGATTGAGGCCCTGCAGTTCCTTATCAAGCTCAAAGCAGCCCAGCAGCAGAAGAAGCCGACGCCTGTCCCAGGTGGCCCTGCAAGTAGTACGCCTTCGTGAATTCAGAGTATAATATTGTCAATCAAATCTGCTCTAGAAAGAGAGAAAATATATTATGAATTGTATTGGTATATAGACAGAAGCTCACCGAAGTCGTTCGCGACATGATCAATGTACATCCTGTTGCGTCTCCAGGGGTTGCACGGGCATGGCGAGGTGCACTTCATCAGCACTTGTCGGCGACTCGTGGGAACCTTCTTCTGCAGGGTTGTGTGCTCCGTCCTCACTCGCAATCGCGTCTTTGAGCGACTTGGCCTGCTGCAGATCCAGGGACATGCTGTGAATCTTGCGCAGTGCGTCTTCTCGTGACGCTTTGGCGATCTCGTTTGCTGCTTGCTCTTGTCGTTCCGATTCCGCCTTCATGGCTGCAAGCACTTCTGGCAGCGAGTGCTGCGTGCCAGAGCTACGACGTCGCTCGAGTATGTTCTGAGTAACAGGCGCTACACCGGCTCGCGTTGCAAGTTCAAGGTCGACAGAAGAGCTACTACGTGCATGGAGCGAGTGGCGCTTCGTGATCTTGTTGAATGGCGACGATCCAGGATCACTCTTTGTCGGCGTCGTGTTTCCAGAACGGTTCGTGATTCGAGTTGGCCGCATAAAACGAGTGGTCTGCTTCATCATCTTTGCGAAGTCCTCGTAACCAATCTTTCCGTCGCGATCAGAGTCAGAGCGCTTCACCATCTCCATACATGCACTCTGATCGAAATGCTGTCCAAGCAAATCGAGAAGATCTTGATGCGTGATACCACCCGCATGCTTCCGGTCGAAAATGCGGAACGCTTTCTGCAAGTGTGCCTCATCACTGATGTCTTCAGGGCTAAGTGTTGCAGCCACAAACTCGAGAAGGTTGATGCCTTTTTCGTGCTGCTGATTTAGACTGGCAGGATACACGTATCATCAGGAAGACAAACTAGAAGACCTCTATGTAAATGCCACGTACGCTTGAAAGACCTTCTCACTGTCCAGGTTGAAGCGCTTTAGACTCGGCGCGTTCTGAATCTCTTGCAGAGTCAAAATGCCATTCTGTCCACAAAACACTGTCATGCAGGTAGTCCACGCGCAATTGGTCCCTGGTGACTTACATGGGCAACGTTGAGCTCATTGTATACATGTGAATGGAGACGGATCTTGGTCGATGGTACAACAAAAGCGATGGCAACTAACGCGGCACGTTGAAACGCCGAATAATTGCAAAATGCTTTCAGGCGTGGGATAAACTCGTCGTAGACGTACTCGGGCACGTCTTCACATAGCGACTTAATCCACGGACTAGTGAGAACTTGAGTTGCTGTATATCGCGACGTCGGATCAGGCTAGATAAACCGAGAAGTTAGTTCCTGCCGAGAACCAGCAAAACATCAAGCCATACGTTGAGCAGCTTCTTGATAAGCGTCTTTGCTTCGAGCGATATGTTCTCCCAGACTGGATCATCAAATGTGACTTTCGCCTCGAAAATACTCTCGATCAGTTCATCCTCGGTAGGCCCATAAAACGGCGGCTTATTGCTTAGCAGCATATACATGATCACGCCAAGACTCCAGAGATCACATGACTGTGTGTAGTGACCTTCCAGAACTTCAGGCTACATAGATTGCCAATGAGTATGCGAGTAAGGAGCGAATGAGGTGCTGTGAGTGCTTACCGCCATGTAGACTACCGATCCGAGTACCTTGCGCATTGTGACTCCCATGCGAAATAGAGTGCTAGCGCCAAAACTAGAATTCGATTTGTTATGACCCATGAGCTGTAGGCGAGTGTCATTTTCACGTACTCACACAACTTGATCTCCCCTCCGAGGGATTCTGCCTCGTGGAGGATGTTCTCGAGCTTCAAGTCGCGGTGCTGAGTATCATGATGAGAAATGAGATGCATTCTGGTCATGCTAGAGAATCAGGATACATACACAAATGAATCGCGAGTGCAAGTACTGAATAACCGATGCGAGCTTGGCGATTTGAATCTTGACATAGTGCTCAGGAAACTCGCAACCACGTTGTTTGACCTTATCTAGGAGCTGAAGCAGCATGACTTTTAGTATCAGCGTCAGCATCAGCGAACGCGTTTCAGTGTGACGTACCGTGCCGTCTGTACATAGCTCCATGATGATGTAGAAATGGTGGTCATCTTCAAAGGTCTCCACCATTTTCACGATGTTTGGATGGTGCAATCCACGAAGAATATCCATCTCTTTCTCAAACTCGCTTCGCTGACTGCCCTTGGCAAACGTCACCGTTTTCATCGCGAATAATTCGTTCGTCTTCTTGTGCTGAACCTTCTCCACAACGCCGAACGCGCCCTTGCCGAGCTCACCAAGGATCGTATACACTTTCGTCGCTGGCATCTTATTGTGCACACAAAGGTTTCGCTGGAATAGGTTCGGGCGCGATGAGTCCGCATGCGAATGTATGCAACCCATGATGCAAGAGTCTAGGGGTTAAAAGCAGAAAACAGTTGCGAACTGGGTCTAATGTGTCCGTGGGCTCACGCTGAATCTTCGAGTGAAGTTGAGCATCGTCTGCAAGCGCGCCAGAGAGAAGCGACCTGGACAAGACCTTGTTTGGACCAGACCAACGTTATTTTTGTCAGGCCCTGGCACTCGCGTACGAGTGCGACGAGGTTGACTGCGTCATCAATTCCGCCGTCTCTAGAGTGAAAATAGACGACTGCTCAGTGCGGCATCGGAGCAGGCGACGTGCTCAAACGCTCATTGGACAACCCGAGGTCGGTAGCCGTGTCATGGTGCAGATTCACGATAACTGTGCTGATTGGTCATTGCTGTGTCGGTTTCCAATACGATGCACTTGTTGCCGACATTGATGGAAGCTCAGCAGGATCAAAATTTGCCTCAATCTTCCTCCAGCATCCCATTCTGCACATCCGCACAGCCTGGAAACTCTTCGCGTCCGGTTCGCTTCGTTTATCTGGCGAGATACATGGGCATGCCTTTGCAACCAGCTTGTTTGTCAAACTGCTGTGGAGATGTGGCTCATTCAATGTGAAAAATGAGCCTCCACGACCTGCTTGGGAGCCATTGCACGCTTTTGAGCACGGGAATCCTTCCATGTTGAGATCCGCGAAAGTCACATGCTGTCTATCATCAGATGAGCGATACCTTGCGGACGACACTGCCCACTTGGCGTGGTTTCCATCCCGACGAGAGCCTCCAACTAGATGCCACCGAACTTGATTATCAGTGATGGGTAACGTCCAGTGGGCTTCAATGAGGTTTTCGACGTTGAACTTGGCACTCCCGTTGCTGTAAAGATCTACTCCGTGGCTTTTATCGCTCAGACAAAAGCGGTGAGAAGCATTGGTGTACACGTCACCGGCACATATGTTCGGAATGCCGAAACTTCCATCCCACCAAGATGCTACGCTCACATCAGTGTGCAGCGTCTCTGCTACAAGAGCCCAAGGAGGTACGGCCGCCTTAGGCGTCTTCACGATCACGTGTACGGACGGAGGATTCGACTCGTTGATCTCAGTGACTGACATCAACGAATCACCTTCTGCAATAGGCATATAGACAGCCTCTTTACCTCCGTTTCGTTTCTCGCCAAAGTCATCGCGCAAGGAAACATTGAAAGCAGCCGATGACTCCACACTCGGCAGACTCGCATTCAGGAGTGCATCATATAGGCGGCTGAAGTTGGCGTTTACTTCGTTGGTTGGCCCATCTTGTAGCAGCTTCTCACTCGCCAAGGCACTGCGCATATCTTGGTAGAAGTTCCCAGAGCAGAGCCGTGCTGCCTTTAGCTTTTCTCCGAGACTGTCGAGTTCCTGCATGCCCACCGACATGGCCATCATGTGCTGTGCGAACTGCACGTTGTTATCCCGCTGACACCCGAGCGGAATCAATTTGTCTGCTCTTGTAAGTACGGCCGATGGGTCGGGGTAGTTAGGCGTCGACGTCTGCAGGTAGAAGCCTCCATCGACGCCGTCGAACGCCACAGCTCCCTTGGCATGGGCACTGAACACATCACTTCCGGAGCACACACGCTTTGCTCCTGTCACCACCTTCGTTTCTTGGGCTATTCCGTTGAGCTGATCGTTGAATATGGCCCAATATGGAGCTGCAGACGCTTCCGGATTGCGTGGTTGAAGGTGACGCAGTGTGTGGCTCAGTGGGTCGTCGCCACCTTGGCCGAGGCAGTCAAATCCAAGCTCTCGAAAGTGACGCAACGTAGCGTTCCTCGAGTCTGCATACAAGTAGCAGAGACCTGAGGCGCGTGCACTTACGTTCAGCATCTCTGTGGGCAGATGGGAGCAGTTGGGTGGGGGGCAGTCGCAGGGCGTCGGCGAGACGGCGTCGCTTGAGGGGTCGGATCTCGCCAGCATCGGCAGCTTGAAGACGACCCACCAGCTCACGGGGTTTCCTTTTCCATCTCGTGCGAATACACCCGCTCCCGTGACGCTAGCACGCGTAGAAGCAGAGATATACAGCGTCAAACTCACCCATACTGCCACAAGTTTCCCCATTTTCGTCACAACGAGTCCACGTCGAAGTTGAACAGAAAAGATATTCCACGAAATGGGGTGACTCGAATAGAAGCCTCAGTGTACTTAGTGAGGGGGGGCGAATTCTGCGAAATGTAATAATTCACTTCAACACTCCACTCTATTATCTGTTTCGTTTTATATGAAGAGCACTTATAATGACCATCCATGGCTCTCCAATAAATAGGGGGCTATCGCTGCGCTCGCGCTGGCCGATAGCGGCCGGCTGGACGCATGTACTACATTCCCTGGAACGAATGAGTTGGCGGGGTCCTGCGGCAGAGGCAGGCTTGGCTCTTTGGTCCTCACAGTGCCGTGCTCTCCTTGGCGGTCTTCTTGGCCTTGGGTGCTCGGTCATTGCTCGGGGAAGGTGATGCCTTACGCTTCTGACCTGTCGACGCGGATGGCGCCTGAGGCTGAATTGGGGTTGGCTGCGGTGGTTGATGGTAATGCATCGAACTGGCATTGTCACCATGGTGCATCTGGCTCATCATGGCTGGGTGAGGCACCGCCGGGGCGAGTCCACGCTGTGAAGCGTACGCCTGAGGCGGGTAACTCTGCGGGTACATCTGCGAGTGCATTCCCTGAGGAGGCATCATCGGATGCGGCGCCATCATCGGGTGCGGCATACTGTTCGCGCCCATGTCCGTTGGGGAGCCAGCGTTCTGACTGGGCTTCATGTACAATGGGTTGGCGTCAAGACCTGTGGCAGCCTTGCGCTTCTGACGGGCTAGCACTCGACTCGAGCCGACTTCAAATGCAGTCGACATACCAGAGCCGATGCAAGCGTAGTAGCGGCGCTCTCCTGACATGACAAGAACAAAAGCCTCGAACTGCACGTAGTACTTGACGTTGCGACGCTTGCACTTGCCCTGCGTCATGTCTTCGGTGTACTTCCACACCTTGGGCTTAAACTCGTAACAAGCAGTGTTGCCTTCCTGCTGCACAAAGTCTGGAAGGCGTTCACCGGTGATCCACTGGTCCTTCATCGAATCCATGACTTCTGGTTCAACCATGCGGCCAAGCATACACTCTCGAATCACCGCCTCTTCAAAAGCCACAGGGACGTTCTCCAATGAGTGCACACGGCCTAAGATGAGAATGTCATCAAAGGAGACGCTGCTGTTTAAAGTCACTTCCGTGATCAGACTGCCACGGCACTTGCCCCACATAAAGTCATGCTGCTTGAGGTCTTCGATCTTGATCGAAGAGTAGTCTCCAAACACCTTGCATGACGGGAAGCACTGGAGGTTGCGACGGCCATTGCGCCAGTACTTGGTCTTCAGTGGTGTCTTGACCTTGATCACAGCCTCCTGGCTTGCACCCTGAGCGCTTGTTGGCGCCGAAGTGTACTCAACTGGCCTGTGTGGGCTGTAGTGCTGTGGCTCAGAAGCTGGGTCCTTCTTCACGTTCTGGGTATCAATGAGCGGTGGGAAGGAGTGGTGAGGCGCCATTGAATGGTTGGCAGCGTACAGATGTGGTGGCATGCTAGGGTGCGGCGCGTGCGGGAAGTGTCCCTGGGAGTCAGGGTGGTAAGGACGATCACCGCCGTGGTGAGGGTACTGGTGGTAGGCACGTTCCTCGACAGACTTCGGCGGGTGCGCATGCTGTGCCTCGTAGACTGATGGGTGTGGCGA
>KE464102.1:23656-41790 GCA_000387445.2 Pythium aphanidermatum DAOM BR444 | reverse complement strand
ACGTGTGTGTGATCCATCGCCGTGGATGGTCACAGCGCGGTTCCGCATGATTTGATTGATAAACTTGGGGATGAGCTTTTCCGGGTACTGGTGCGGCCCATACACGTTGTTACTGCGCGTGATGATCGCTGGGAGCTTGAATGATCGTAGATACGCCTTCACTAGGAACTCTGCCCCTGCTTTCGTCGCTGCGTAGGGATTCGTTGGCTCCAAGACGTGGTCTTCCGACATGGCGGCCGTGTCGTGTTGGCCCTCGCCGTAGACTTCGTCCGTACTTACGTGAATGAACCGTTCGAGCTTCTTACTGTGCACACGCGCGGCTTCCAGCAGGACATGCGTGCCAAAGATGTTGGTCTTACTGAACTGCAGGGAGTTGCCAAATGACAGATCGACATGTGACTGCGCCGCAAAGTGCAAGATTGTGTCGATCTGTTCGGTCTGGAGAATATATTCCACGAGGTCTGCGCATGTGATGTCTCCCTTGATGAACTTGTAGTTGGGCGGGAGGGGCAGCGTGCTCATGGACGAGCTGCGTCGGCTGTTGTGCACCGACGTAGCTCCGGTTTCGTGGACTTCTGTGGACGTCGTTGTTGGTGATGCCAACGCGGCGTCGGTGTTCGTATCAGCGTCCCATTCACAGAAAGAGCCACGTAGGCGCTCGCCGAGCTCATCTTCGTCTACATCGTCAGCTCCGTTGAGGTGAGGAGATGGCGAGGCACTTGGCACCCCGAAGGCACGGTGGACATTACGGATAGACGAGCAGTAGTCAAGCGAGTCAAGGTTCACGACGTAGTATTGCGGGTACGTCTTGACGAGGTGGATGACTACGTGCGAGCCGATGAACCCAGCGCCGCCCGTGACGAGGATGCGTTTGGTGAAGCGCGGTAGCTCGATGTCGCCCATGATGGTCGGTCACTCACCACGAGGATGAACAGCTAAGTAGACCGTTACCTCGTTCTAGTGACTGTCCTCCCGACCAGCGGACTGCCATTGTGTTGGCATGGATCGAATTGGACAAACTCCATCGAAAGAACGCCCACAGCGTCGAGATGCCATTGGGCACTTGTTACTGTCGCTACGCATATACAGTAGACACGCTCGTAGGCGTCTCCACGCTGTAGTAGAGACGCTAATGCCTGAGTTGTGCCTACGTGCTCGTCTTGACTGAGCTGCGCTTCTTGCCATTGGCAACGGGTTGTTTCTTGCGACTCGATGATGCCAGGCTCTTATCGAGACGTGGCAGCGGAAGCCACTTGTCGAGGAGATCAGCATCCTTCTCTAGGTCTGACTGGTCGGATTCAAAGTCACTGGGCGCATACTGACTCAATTGGTCGATTAGGTACCTGGATCCAAACAGACACATATTCGATGAGAAATCGAGCGTCGTTGCACCCTTGGCATCTCAGGCATCGTACTCATTCTCCGTTCGGACTCTCAATAGCCGACCTTGCACAGTGTTGAACTCGGTGCGGAGGGCTAGAAAGTCCTGAGGATTGTCATGATCAGGCGTGGGATCATCCATCATCCATTATCACCCGCGACGCACCTGCTGAGTCGCTATGAAGAGCTGCTCGAGCGCCTCATACTTGGCGCGCGCTGCCTCCTGCTCTGTATCGATGGATCCACGACGTGCGGTCAGTTTGGTCCCATCTCGGATGCTGGAGAGCTATCGCGTACCGTCAGCAGATGCGGTTGCCATGGTGGTGACACCAAGCTCCGTTTTGGAGGTTGAAGGATTTCATCCAATCACCACCACTCGAGTCCATCGGATTGGAGAGAATTCGACCTGAATAGTGTAGCCATGCCGACACACACGACCAGAAATGGAGGAGGATGGAGGAGGATCCACCGAAGGCGATCGAGTTGTAACGAACTAGGCGCTGTCTCGTCGCAGTAATGCACCCTCGGAAGCACTACACAGACGCATCCCTAGAGCGTGCCATACACAAAGGAAGCACGCTACATCACCAGTTCGCGAGGCTTGAGACGCCTCCCGAAGGAAACTCACGAAGTACACGATACCGCGAGCGTGAGCACAAGATATCAGTGCGTTTCCGTTCGATATGATCGATGCGCAGTTACGATGCACTCGAGGTACGAGGTTGGGAAGGGCAGAAGCAAGAGCAGGAGCCAGGAGACTCCCGAGCCATGGCAGATCGTCGCTCCAGTGAGCACGTGCCGCGCTGACGGATCTGTAGCCAACTGAACACGACTTCAAACTGGACCCATGCTCGTGCCAAAAGCGTGTATGGCGTCGGCGCGAACGCACTACTTGGATCCATCTGTGACTGCCCGGAAGGCGGCTCCGAGAGAACCGAGAGCAGCATCACAGGCACGCCAGAAGCTTTCATGCGCACATAACAGCTCCGTCTCTGTCGGACATGCGACAGCCCATGCAGCGTTGGCCCCAAGAAAGCGATCTTCTCCATGTTCCTGCCGATCGACTCGTTCATTGGATGTGTCCACCAGCTATGTGGTACATTGTACCAGTCTGTTGTGCTGTTGCAATTGGCTCACTTGGCCCATCTCTGTCGCATGCACGAAGATGGGTACAGGGTACGAAAGTTCTCGCATAAGTGCGAAATCACATGTAGCGCATCATCAATCTTTCGCATAAAACCTCATAGCTGTGATCAGATCCACTGGATAAAACCTCTTTTTCGCAGCTAAAACCTCGTGTCCTTGCACCCCGGCGGAATTGCGGACTTGGGCGCAACATGCGCGCAACATTCTCACCCTGTTTTGGGAAAACTCTGCCTCCCCCCAACAAAAAACCCAAAAATTGACGGAAGAAAGGAAAACGTTGCAAAAAGGACCGCCGCCGCCCTTGTTCTGTTGTCGCACCGCCGCGGCTGTGGGCGACGCACAACAACAAGCGCCTGCGCACCTCACCTCACTCACCTCACATCCGTGCGACGTCGCTCCTCCTTGCACCTGCGAGCCGCCGTGTCAAATCCAAACAGCCTGAGAAGTGCATGATCTCGCGGCGACCGGCGGCAGCCCGCGCGCAGAGCGACCTGTAGAGACGACACCCGAGCAGAGCAGAGTAGAGCAGTCCGCCCGCAGTCGCCCAGAACGAGTTTTTTTGTTCTTGTTCTCGGTTCTGCCGGCGAGGGACGCGCGGCAGTGACGTGCGGCTAGCAATCTTCTTCAATCTCCACTGGCGGAGCGACCATCACTATTCTCCTCACCATGTCGGCGGTGCATGCGACGGCGCCGCTGGCCAACCTCTCGGCTCTCGGCAAGGCGCTGGGACAGACGAGCATCTCGTCGCCAGGGACCGAAGATGTGACGTCGCCGACGTCGCTCTCCCTGGCGGCGGCGCCCATGCGGAAGGCGTCCAAGCGCGAGCGAACGGACAGCTTGAAGACACTGAACCCAGCACCGGCAGCGCAGCGTGTCAAGTCGCAGGGCACGGGCTACGAAGGGATAGAGGACGCACTGGATGACGGGGGAGAGGACGATGCAGAAGATTACGAGGACGACGACGAAGAAGAAGAGCAGAGCCACCACAGTGGCGACGGAGGCGTGTCGGACACATCGAGCTCGGCGACAGACCCGGTGATTAAGCTGCCTGTGAAGGACCGCACAGGTAGTGCCATTGCCGGTGTCTCGCGCGTGACACTGATCTCGAATGCCGTCAAGACGGCGCCGCCGGCCAAGGAGAAGTCGAACCCACGACGGTGGTCCAAGCAAGAGGACGAGTCGCTCCGGTTAGCAGTTGAACGCAGTGGCGAGCGCAATTGGAAGGCCATTGCAGAACAGGTGCCAGGTCGAAACCACACACAATGCTTGCAGCGATGGACCAAGGTCCTCAAGCCTGGGCTCATTAAGGGCCACTGGGATCCAGAAGAGGATGCAAAGCTGCGGGATCTGGTAGCGGAAGGAAAACGGAATTGGGGACAAGTTGCCTCTCTCATTCCTGGTCGAACGTACGTCACGAGCGAGGATCACCAGCTTCCTTCTGTCTGTGATATTAACCGGATCTTGCATGTGTTAGATCCAAGCAGTGCAGAGAACGCTGGTGTAACCATCTTGACCCCAACATCAACAAAGGGTGCGTGCTCGAGTAAAATCTATTGGCGGCGATTTTCTTCGAGACTGACGCGGATTGCACAGAGTGTACACCGAGGAAGAAGATAGAATCATTCTTGAAATGCAAGCCAAACTTGGCAATCGCTGGTCAATCATTGCCCAGCATCTGAAAGTACGTCATAGCACTCGTGAAGGTGAAAAGAAGTGCCAGAATAACCGTCTGCTCGCGTCAACAGGGTCGAACCGAAGATGCCGTGAAGATCCGATGGAAATCACTGATGCGAGGAAAGAAAGCAGCCGGTAAAGAGCAGCAGCAACAGCAGCAGCAACAACAAGTATCGTCATCAGCAGCTACCTCTTCATTGTTGAATGATACAGATTCCGTTGTTGCTGGTCCAACGGATGTACCTGCGTCAAGTCTTCAAAACGCTATGCCTAGAGGGGATGACAAGACGCGATCGAAGCCAGCACGAACACCGACAAAACAAAAGACGAGAGCTGCTTCACCAGTATCAAAGGAAATTGAGCCAATCCAGTTTGTTCCTAAAACGGAGCCTACTGCGAATGCTTCAATGCAGCAACCAGTCTCCCAGCCACAACCAATTCATATCCCTCAAAACGGTATAGCTCCTGTTTCTGTGGATGCGAACACTGGCAAGCCTCTTGATTCCACGCAAGTCGCGGCATCAATTAACTCGTACATGCAGAATGTGAACGACATTGTTGCAGCGTCGATTCAAAATTTTCGACTCAGCCAGAATTACTCCCCAGGCGTTTCCGTGGCGGCTTCAACATCAAGTATACCAATGCAAGTCGCGTCGACTGCCCAAATGGCAAATGTGAATATGATGACATCCAACCAGTCATCGATGATGTCACAGTCGACGATTTCGCCGATGAATCAACCTGTTTACACAGTCGCACAACCACAAGGATATCCTGGGATGCCGACGCAACACCGGCAGTATGGTGTGCATAACACATACCAACTCCAAACGAACATGCAAACGAGTATGGGTCTCCCTGCGAACTACGTAATTCCGACGACTGGGATGCCACCAAACGGTTCGTCTATGCAGCATTTCCCAGTCAACATGGGACCAGCGTCGACAAATGGAATGCAAATGCAAATGGGGGCGTACGGACAGTATCCGGGCATGGTAAATGATGCGAGGTTAGCAATGGGCACCGGAGGACCAGGATACCCAACATCAGTTCCGATGCAGACACAGGTTGGAGTTCCGTACCCAATCGTGTCCCAGCCATATGCGATTCCGCAAGGTATCCAAAGTATCAGTGTGACACCCCCACATCAGGCAGTATCGGTATCGACAAGCGAGCCACTTGCGCCAGTCTCGGCGTCGGCAATTCCACCGCACGTTGTGAGTGCCGCGTCAAAGCTGGCTACACCAAGAGAAGAGTGGGGTTCATCACAGACCCCTCGTTCTCATCTGATCATGACAGAAGGACATGCATCAGCGTACGAATTGTTTCACCAGCAACGGCTACGTTTGATGTTGAAGGAACGAGATAAGGGAATGTCACTCACATCTGCTCCATCGCCCGGACAAGCGATGCTGACAAAGGAGCTAAAAGCTAACAAGGAGCGACAAAAGCGTCAAGAGATGATGCAAAAGGGGTGGAAGAGTGCTGTCGAAGCAATGATGTCACTCAACAACGTAAGTGAAATAGCGTCTGATTCCGAACAAATGATGGATCGACTAACTCTGGCATCTAAACTGCAGGATATGCCATCATTGGACGACAATGATAACCTCATGGAGAAAGTTGGGCTCTCAGCACTCGATCCGACGGATGATGAGCTATTAGACACTACAGTGGACATTACACTACCTGGAGGTGAGAACTATGTAGTGTGCTCTTCGGCTCGTTCAGCATCACTGACATCGTATTCGTATAGTTGACGAAACCATGGTTGAAGCCGATGATCCAGTCCTCATCGGTGACACGGAATAGCGAAAGCCGCAAACCAGCTCAGATCTGTACGAAATACTGAACTTTCAAGTGGAGTGGGGATGAACCACAGTGACGACCAAGTGACTATGATCTTATTATCGCCCGCAAGTCAAAAGTGCGATGAAGACGGCACAGCTCCTCAACACCAAGATGCTATGATGACTCTTGGTGGGCGAGGCGACAGCGACATCTTATTCTTTCTCTTACCTCTTTTGCGTATCGTGCGTGTGTGCTGTTTCAATGCGTGTGCTGTTCGCCAGGGCAAAACTGTAACTTAATGACCACAAGAGCTTTGTACGAAGTGCTTCTGCTGCTGTTTTTTTCTCTATAGATGCTTACTCGTCATCATAGTAGTAGTCTCCATCGTCATCTTCATCGACATCGTACTCATCATCGTCCTCTCCGTCATCCGAGAAGTTGATTTTTAGCGGCAAGTTCGCCAGCGCATAGAGGAAAATCGCTGCAACTGCACCAATGATCACGTTGCGTGTGCTCTTGTCGAAGCCTTGTCCCTGTGGCAGTCCATGCCATGCGGTAGACTCGTCACCAGCATGCTGCTGCTCGTGCTGCTTCTTGTTCTTGGCGACCTCGGCCACGAGTTCGCGGCGACTCCAATTGAGGCTTCGGTATGGTTCAAGGAAAGTCACTTGCAAGGCAGGCGGTACCTTCTTCATGAAGCTCAGATCGGATTGCGCGAAGTAGTTGTCCTGGTTCTCGGAGTAGCTGGCTTGGAGTTGCTCGATGGACAACGAGCGTGGGCGGTTGCCCTCACTTTCCATGGCAAAGTACTTGTCACGAATGCGCTCTGCGTGGGAAACAAGCAATGGCGCATATTGGTACAGGGTCTTGCACAGCTGGGGGTCGCTGAGAGCATCGACTGTGTGACCAAACACAGCAGCATCCAATGCACTCACGCGGTCACCGAAGAAATACGCTTCGCCATGTTGCTTCGCTGCGAGCTTGGCGTTCAGCGAGCTGTAGCAGTCACGCGCAACGACGTACGCTTGTTCCTTGGTGGTGTGGACGCCATGTTGCTGGAGCTTGTTGATGGTTTCAAGGTGGATCTTCTTCGGCAGGAAATGGTTCAGTGGGAATGGGACGTGCTTCTTCAGCATCGGACGTGTGATCTCCTTGTACGTGATCGGGTCGACCCAGCGACAATAGAGCATCACGCGGTGCAGCTTCTCGTGCACCATGCTGCGGAATGCAAACGACTCGGCTTTTTGTGCATCATCGAGCCAGCCATCGAGGTCGTGGTGGAAGGTCTGCAGGTGCTGCAAGATCTCTTCCTTGGGCACGAGGAAATTGCCGTCGCTGAGCTGCGGTAGCTCGCCCGTCGCTTCGTACACAGGGTACTTGGAGTTGTGCACGTGCAAGTGGAGCTTGGCCATGCGCACGTATGCCTGCACGTCCCATGCTGGGAAGAACTGATGCAGGACCATTTTGGGCGGTGGTGCTTCGTGCTCTACTGGCTGCGCGCCAAACTCCTTGGCCGTTTTCGGTACAAAGCCTACAGCATTCACCGTGTGCTGTAGCTCTTCATGGAGGCGCTCCGTCTCCGGTAGCAGCGAGCTAAAGCGGTCGTTCGGGAACATCTCGTCACTCATGTTCCCCGTCGAATGATGGCCGTGACCACAGCGCCACGCCTCGTTGTTACGAACGGTTAATTTCAACAACACCAACACCCCGGTAATTCCCTCTTAAGTACGATGCCAACGCCTTGTCATGGACACCACCAACCAAAACGGCGCCAACAAGCCAAGCCGAAGAGGAGCTCGAGACGCAGAGGACTGTGTGCGTGGATAGAAGCACGTAGGCAAGATGGCGGACACAGTGCAGGTGCTCATGGAGCGCATGATCCCGGAGCTGGAGGATCTCCAGGAGAAGAAGCTTTTCTCAGCCGTGCGTGATGAAAATGGATCACATGAGTACGAAGACGGACGGAGACTGACGGATAATATGCACAGGATGAGATCCACCAGATCGTGGAGCGTCGTCGCGAGTTCGAGTACATGATGCGCCGCGTGCCACTGCGGAAGATCGACGGGTTGCGCTACATTGAGTACGAGCTCAACCTCGAAGCGCTGCGCAAGAAGCGCAAGGCGCGACTGGGACTCGTCAAGATGTCGCTCAGCGACACGGCCGGCACGAAGCGCGTGCATGCGATCTTCGACCGTGTGCTGTACAAGCACCGCGGCAACGTGGACTTGTGGTTGCAGTACATTGAGTTTTGCAAGACAGAAGGCAGCAGCCGCGTGCTCTCGCACGTGTTCACGCGGGCACTGCAGTCGCACCCACGCAGCCCTGAACTGTGGATCGAAGCCGCGGCGTTCGAGTTCTCTGTCAACTTGAGCGTTGATTCCGCGCGTGTGCTCATGCAGCGTGCCATTCGTATCAACAAGCATGATCAGAAGCTCTGGCACGAGTACTTCCGCTTGGAGCTGTTGTACATTCAGAAGCTCACGGTGCGTCGCGAGATCCTCAAGCTAGACGGTGACGAGACCGACAAAGCAAACGCAGATAATGGCGCAAGTGTGCGTTTGGAAGAGCTGCCGGAAGAGCAGGACGAGGCTCGTGAGGGTCAGGACACTGCGGAGATTGAGGCAGCGACCGAAAAGCAGCGCACGCGTGCGATGATTCTCGATGGTGCGATCCCTCGCATCATCTACAAGAACGCGATTACGGCGATTCCTAATGACGTGTCGTTTCGTCTCAAGTTTGTGGAGATTAGCGATCTGTTTGGCAAGAAGTTTGCGGCCAACCTCTCGCAATTCATTCTGGATGCGTGTGTGGAGGACTTCCCAAAGAGTGAACTCGTTCACGCTGTCAAGGCGCTTCGTCCTTTTGTTGTGGAAGAAGATGTCTCGGCGGCTGAGCGTGAGAGCGTCGCACTGTTTGAGCAGAGCGTGAAGGAACTGAACACGACGACGATGAAGGAGAAGTTTGTCGAGTGGCTGGTTGAGCGTCTCACGTCGCCCGACAAGACCGCATTCCTTGCAGAGTACGCAAAGAAGACGCTGAAGCAGTTTGTGCACTCGGACGATGGCAACTCCAGCGAGATGGTGGTCAAGTGGGTCGATTTCGTGCATCGCACGGAAGGCACACTGAGCGCTGTGACGCAGCTCCACGAGATTCTCAGCACGACTCAGTACAGTGCCAGCGCTGCTCTGTGGATACTCTATTCGCAGCTTGTGCTCCACCCGCACACGCATGAGGACATCCACGAGAAGCGCTCCACGAAGCGCCGCCGCACATCAACGGACCACAAGCACACGAAGAAGCACGACAAGGCACCGCTCGAGGAGGCTGCCAGCGTACTTCGCGACGCTTTGAAGCACGTGAACAAGGATGATTCGAGCGGTCAGTATGCGATTTGGTTGCGCCTGATCGAGCTGCTCGTCAACGATGCCCATACTACGGCCAGTATGATCGATACAGCTTTCGTGGTACGTATTTGCTGTCGTGCTCAGAACGTAGGATGCGATGTTAACGACGCCGTTGTTGCGTGCACTCAGGATGCGCTCAAGACCCAGCAGACTGGTTCCGACAAGTGGTGTTCGCTACGCGAGCAGTACTTCGTGTGGGCGGCAGCGTCGCGACCAGTGGAGGCGGTGCGAGGGCTATACAAGAAGTTCCTTGACGGCGGCCAGCTGCTTCCGACTGACGCGACGCACGCGTTCCTCCTGCGTTGTGTCGATTTCGAGACGTCTCTGCTGGCACAGGACGTTAGTGTTGATCGTGTTCGCATGCTGTTTGAGAAGCTCGTGGACCTGTTTGGCTCGCAGGACGAGGGCGTGTGGGTCGCGTACGTGCTGTTCTTCAAGGACCAGTCCCGCTTTAGCGATGCCAATGCCGTACTGCATCGCGCTCAGCGCGTGTGGAAAGACTCGACGCGCCTGCTGCAGCTTGCTGCCTAAGACTTGCCTCAATACATTAGCCCTAGACGTGTTTTTCATTCCGCTTCGACCCCTCCGTCGTGTGTGTGCTTGTGTGTTCATGGTGATGAGGAGAAATGATGTAAGAAAGTGTACAACCAATGCATTCAAGCGTGCGTTACGCGTCTGTCTGTCCGTCTGCATCTTATCTGCTTCCTGGTCTTCCATCTATCTTGCTTCGAACTGGATGAGACGCTTCGTGCGGGCCTTGTACATGATGCGGTAGCCGCACGCGCGGCATCGGATCGGGTCGCGCGCCGATAAATAGTTGACGATACCGCAGTCTCCGCAGATGTACTTGATCTCCGGGTCCTTGACCATCGTCACGGCCTCACGGCTCGGGGCATTCGGCGCGGGCGTCGCTCCTCCGTCCATCGTCGTGCTCCGTCGAGTGCCAGTGATGTCTCCGAGTGTAGCTCTTCGACGGCCAATGCGTTCCGTTGGCGGTCGCGATGCACCTCGCATGTAAGGTTTTTTAGAAGGGGCAATTAGCTTAGCTAAGTGAAGTGATACAAGAAGTGACTGCTAGAACTAAGCTAGCCTAGAATGAACTTGGGCATGCAGAGTGATTTGGGTGGACAGAGAGCGGAGCCATTGGCCGTGTGAGCGGGTACGAGCGCCACTGCAGTGCCAAGAACGCGAGCGACAGACCCCATGGCGACGATGGCGGAGGCGCAGCTGCCGACGATGTGAGTGTAGTGATGGGAGGAGCCGCGGAACCCAGGGAGCGAACTGACGCGATGTGATACAGTCTATGCTGCATGTGCGCGGCGCCGATCAAGGCCAACCCGGCCAACATGTGCGTGAGCTGCCTCAAGGGCCGCGTGGATATCACGGAAGGCATCCCAAAAGAAGTGCTGATCCACCAGTGCCGTGGCTGTCTCAAGTGGTCGCGTCCACCATGGATTGTGGCCGAGCTCGAGTCGCGTGAGCTCTTGGCGATGTGTCTCAAGAAGATTAACAACCTGAACCGTGTCAAGCTCATTGATGCCAATTGGATCTGGACGGAGCCGCACTCGCGCCGTCTCAAGCTCAAGCTGACGGTGCAAAAGGAGGTGTTTACGCGCATGATCTTGCAGCAGTCGTTCATTGTGACCTTTGTCGTCCGGAACCAGCAGTGTGACGAGTGCCAGGCCTCGTTCGCCAACCAGAGCTGGCGGGCGGTCGTCCAGGTGCGCCAGCGTGTGGACCACAAGCGTACGTTCTTCTTCTTGGAGCAACTCATCCTGAAGCACCGTGCCCACGAGAAGACCACCAACATCGAGTCCCATCCGGATGGTGTCGACTTTTTCTTCACCGAGCGCAACCACGCACTGCGCTTTGTGGATTTCCTTCGCGAGAGCGTGCCACTCAAGCTCAAGACAGCGAAGAAGCTCATTTCGGCCGATAACCACAGCAACACGCACAACTACAAGTTCACGTACGCGATTGAGATCGCGCCGGTCTGTAAGGACGACCTCGTCGTGCTTCCGCTCAAGCTCGCGCGGTTGCTCGGCAACATCTCGTGCCTCTGCATTGTGCAGTCGGTCACGTCGTCGATCCACGTCATTGACCCTTTCACCACGCAAACGTAAGTACTGACTGCTACAGTGTGTCGATCATCTCGAACGGAACCTCACGATTGCTCTTGCTGTGCTTACGCTTAGTGCGGAGATTGACAACGAAAAGTTCTGGAAGTACCCCTTCCGTGCCATTCGCTCGATCAAGGCTATGACCGACTACACGGTTCTGGATACGTCGCCGATGGCCATTCCCGTTGGTGGCGGTCGTCCAATCCGTACGAGCCGTAAGACGCGTCTCGCAGAGATGGAAGTCGTGCGAAACAGCGACTTTGGCGTGAACGATACGCGCTTTCAGACCAGCAGCCACCTCGGTGTGCTCCTCCACCCAGGCGACACAGCACTTGGCTATGACCTCACGACGGCTGTGTTTAACGATGCCGACCTCGAGCCTCTCGTGCAAGCTGGTATCACAATGCCTGATGTGATTCTCGTTAAGAAGCAGTTCCCACGTCGCGTCCAGAAGCGTGTGCGTAACTGGAAGCTCAAGAAGATGGAAGGTGTGGAGCAGGCCAACATGCGCCAGGCGGATCTTGATAAGGAGGAAGAGGACTATGAGCAGTTCCTTGACGATCTGGAAGAGGACCGCGAAATGCGTGCTCAGATCAACGTGTACAAGGCCGAAAACGCTGCCTCAAACGGAGACAACGATGCCATGGATGAGGATGACGGAGAGAATGACGAGTCGCCATCGATTCCTCTGCACGAGTTGCTCGACGATCTCACGGTTAAGGAGGAGGAGCCGGGCACGCAGATTCTCACGGAAGCTGAGGCCAACCAGGCACCAGCCTGGGAACTCGAGGAGCTGTAACTTTTGCGACGGAGACCTGAGCTGCCATGTGAAAATCCATTTATTCTCGATGTATTTCCACCCCCGTAATAGATCTTTTTGCCTTCAGAATACATGAGCAGACAGGAGCATTCGATGGCAATCGAGTTTGTATTGAGACACGTTACTGTCGCTTAGGTTGGCTTCGGGATCGTCCAGTTCTCGGCCACAGGGCCGATGTCCTGGATGACCTCACGGTGGCAAGACCACACAAGCTTGATCGCCTCCGGGGTGCCGATGCCACCCGCACACGGGTCACCGGCAGGGCCGAACCAGTGGTTCTGGGGCGCACCAGTCGTACGCGCACGAATGCCACTGTAGGTGGTGCCGTTCACGGTGTTAGCGAGCACGTGCTGCGTGAAGTGCACATCGTTCGAGACAACTGCGGCCGTAAGGTGGGCTTCCATACGCTCCAGAGCGTCAAGCACATGGGGCAGTTCGCTGTCATCGTATTCCGTGATCACCTGGAATGGACCAAAGATTTCGGTCGTCACGAGCTCGAAGTTCTCCGGCTTGACAATCTCCTTGAGCGGCACGAAAATGGCCGTCGGCTCAATGGCGCCGTACTTCTTCGGGATACTGTGGTTCTTCAGCTCCTTAGCACCAAACGCGACACGGGCACCAGGCAGCTCGAGCAGTGCCTTCGCGTGGTTAAGCATGCGCTCCGTCGTGACCGTCAGCACCGGCCCCACAGTCAGATCGTCCAGCTTGCGGCGAGCGGCCAACTCGGCAAGCTTGGTCTCGAGACCAGCGTTCGCCCAGTTCTTGTGCATGAACAGGATCGATTGGGCCGAGCACTTCTGGCCCGAGCACGCGTACGCATCCTGGTCACAGGTCCACGCCACGTAGTCGAAGTTGTGGACATCAGGGCCGAGCACCTTCCAGTCGAAGCCAGCGTCTTCGAGCTTAATGCGGCCCTTGAGGTCCTTCGCCAGCTTCTCAGCCACAAGGGACGAGCTGCATAATCACATCAAGTCAAAACCGAGAAAGGACAGCCTATCCACATGAACAAAAATCAGCATACCCCGTGAACAGCGTGTTGCGTGGCTTGACCTGGAGGAGCAGATCGTTCATGACCGGTCCATCCGAGTGGATGAAGTCGACGTCGGTCTTTGGCAGACCGCACTCGTGGAAGAGGCGAAGCGCTTCCTGCATGACGATGCTGACCTTCGAGTCGACCTTCATGAGCACCTTGTTGCCCATGAAGAGCGCACCAAAGAGCTGGAGCACCGGGATCTCGAACGGGAAGTTGAATGGCGTGATAAGAGCCACAGGGCCGTACGGCCAGCGGTAGCCGTTGCTCGTTTGACCGAGGTGATCGCCTGGTACACCGAACGAGCGGGCCAAGAAACGCACCTGGTCGCCCGAGAAGTTGTCGAGGAAACGCTGGGTCACACGCACTTCGGTCGCAGCCTGAGCGTAGCTCTTGGGTGACACGCGCTGAATGAGACGCGCGAAGTAGTCGGCAATCTCCGGGTTCTGCAGCGCCGTGCCGGCCTTGTTCGAGATCTCACCGTACTGCACGTAGCGCTCGACGTTCTTGAACGGGTTGTGCAGGCCGTGCTTGGGGCACTTGGCCATGCTCTCGACAAACGGCTTGAGCTCGTCTTTCTGTGTGAGCGGCATCTTGAGGAACACCTCGCCGTTCATCGGATCCAAGATGTCCTCCGTCTTGGCGGACTTGACCCACTCGCCGTTGACTATCCCATTTTCGAGCCCCAATCAGTCAGTCGCTTCCCCTGTTCTTCCATTCCAAGCACCAAGCACTATGCACAAGTGCATGCGCATACACCATCACATACCGAGGTTGAAGCCCTGACCAGGGTTGGCACCATTGAGCTTGGTCGGGTCCACCGTCGCCCACGAAGGAAGCGACGCCATGGTGCGGCGCAAGAGGGCCGCACGGCCCGCGCTGGTGGCTGCTGCTGTTGTCGCACGCTGCACTCTCCACATAGTCGCTCCGAGTGAAGATTCCGAGTGGCGCGATGCAGACGAATGCGCTTCGTCTTGAGACCGTCAGGCGTTTGCGCGTGGGGTGGAGTGCCTTCCAATCTTGCATAACCTCAAGTTGAGAGCCACACGAGACAAGGCAACACGCCGATCTGTGATTATTATAACTCACCGAAGATGTATCTATACAGGTACTAGAATGACATTTGATATATAGTCGTGAGACAACGAAAGCATATTGAATCTTGGAGGGTATAAAGGGTGCAGTCTCTATTCTGGGTTGCAGTGCGTCCTGACGTCACTCCTACCTTACGCGACATAATAATACAGGTAAAGCTCTCATCAGAACGGCTCCCTCCATCTCTCTCTCTAGGTTCGGACTTCAACCGGCCGAACCAGCTCTTAGGTGCGACGATGACGGTGGCGGGGGCAGCGCTCCGACCTTGATGCGCGGCGCATCATGGCCGGTCTGACGGGTACGCACGTGCGGCGCGTCGCCTGAAACTGGTGAATTGGACACGCCGCCGCAAGCGTGGGAGTCGTGAAGTCTTGATACGCGGCTCGTCCACGCTGCTCAACTGACAGACATGTGCGCTCACTGCCCTGTGGAAATGCGCAAACCGATCCACGATCCGCCTGCCTGCCTGCCTTGCATG
The DNA here is from genome assembly GCA_000387445.2 of Pythium aphanidermatum DAOM BR444. NCBI lineage: Eukaryota > Oomycota > Peronosporomycetes > Pythiales > Pythiaceae > Pythium > Pythium aphanidermatum. The sequence continues at coordinate 26,849 of KE464102.1, read as the reverse complement.
CTTCCTGCTGCCGGAAGCGCCACCAGAAAGTCGTCGATGGAGGTATGAAAGAATGAGTACGAGAGTGAGTGAGAGGAAGAGCCGTCGCGGTGGAGAGAAACGTCGAGTCGAACATCGAAGAGAGGGAGCGGAGGCGACAAGTGCCAAGGCGACAGCGCTTGTGTGCTGCTCCCCCGTACGCTATTTGATCTAGCTACTGGGGGATGCTACTTGGCCTCGAGACCTCGTGTTGCCTCCTTGGGAATGTCAACTACCGCAAAGCGTCGCCCCACGGCGCCTTTCTTGACGAGCTCTTCCTTGGACTCGGCATCTAACTGATTGTCGCCTCCAGCCGTTGCATCCTTGGCCTCGGCCTCTGCGCGCTTCTTCTCTTCATCACTGGGATCCATGGTCGTTGTCTCTGGATCTGTGTCTCCTGGTGTCAGGCGGTTGGCGCACTCGCAGTCCTAGTCCTGCCAGCGCTCAGTGGCTGGTGTGGCTCGTCCTGCGCGAGATGCAGAATGCGACCGCTGGACTTGACGCCTGTGTGCACGAGATCGTTCGCTGGGTCTGAGACTCGGGGCTGCGTCGCCGTCGAATGCGTTCTGCCTCTACAACGCGCCTCGCTCCGTCGCCGCCTTGAGCTCGCCCTCTCCAGTGTACCCTGCTAATGGCGGCAGCAAGGCGGAGGAAATGGAAGAAAAATGGGCACACAATTGAGGGAAGATTCCACGCGTGACTTGGGTTTTGTATGGGGGCTTCAAGTGGCCAAAAGCTGCAACCGATCCGACCAATCACCAACAGTCGCATCCTGATTTCCGCCAATCAGCGAGCTCATAATCTGAGACGTTGAAGAGCAAAACAACAACGTCACAAGGTGGATGGCAAAAGGCACGCCAGAGAGAGTGCGTGGAGGAGCTATATGTGGGCGCGTTAATGCAGGAAGACATGCACAATCCCCTCTTGCGTGCGGCTTGCGAGCACGTCCAGCTTGAGCTGATTCGCTTTGTCCCACATGAGCGAACTCCGCGGATCGCTACGGGTCGTGCGTGTTTTGTGCAGCTCCCGTAATGGCGTCGTGTCGCCACTGGCCAACACGAGTAAACATGCTTTCTCCGGCAAGTGCGCCCGCAATTGCGCCATAAAGCCGGCGATCTCCGCACGCGATGCATTGCGCACGCGTGCCCACGTGAAATGGGGTGGGAAGCCCGTCGTGAGCTGATGCACGACCGACGAGACCACTTTGTCATTCGTTTCACATGGTAGCGTGCACGCTGTGCCCGCAGCCAGTGCCCGGCAGGAGCGAATCGAATCGACAATGAGCACCGACTTCTTGGCGAGGCACAACTCGTTGATGACCTTTTTCTGGGTGTACTCATGCTCGATGCTGGGGAAAGTTGGGCCCTTCTTGACCTTGAGCTGCACGAGCTGGAGCGTTGCAACAGCGTCTTCGACACTGCAGTGACCGTCACTGCCAGTCTGAATAGCTCGGTGTAGGTACGTGCTCGTCAGGAAACGCAGCGCAGAGCGGAATGGCGGTCCCCGAGGATGCGGATACAATACTGTTGTATCGATCACACGCTTATGCACAATGCGAAGCGCCTGCAGGTCGTTTTCGATGGAGTGACCAACGAGGATAGCCTCTGCTGGAACAAGCTCGAGGAAGCGCTTCTGGATGTCTTCCAGACGGTTTGTGCATGCCTCCATGATTTCTTGCGTGATTCCCGAAAACTCTGTACAGTAGTCTACGATAGGGTTCTTTGGGCGAACATACTCATCCAAGAGCACCTTCTCGGTGGAATCGATCAGCGTCAATCGGGCAAGCTCCACTCCTTTCGTTGTCTTGCACATCTCGCAATCAATCGCCATCAAAAGTTCCTCCGGTGTGCGCTTTTCTCCATTGGCGAGTGGCTTCGTGATCAAATAGCCTTCGCTTTCATAATCATCGAAAGGGATAATCGCGAGATGGGTCTTCAAGCTCTCTTCAGGCAGGACGTAGAACTCAGCAGTGATTTGTGACTCAGCTAGTGAAATGAAACAACACGTCAACAAGAGAATGGAACCCGATGCGTTTCGAAAGCAAGCTACCTCCGTGTGCCTTCTTGAACTTTTTGATCTGCTTCTTGATAGACTTTTTCGTGGCCTTCTTCTCGTTCTCAATCTCTCTCTTGGAGACAGGCATCCGTAGAAAAATTGAGTCGCTGCGAGGGATACTGTCGCCTTCACCAATCTTGCTATACAGCCGATAACCTCCTTCAACGCCCTCAATGAATGGCGGTAACTCGTCGGACACGACCTCTGCCTGTTCACCTTCCGCCTTCGTACCCCGAAAATCCGATACTTCCTCACACACTAGTAAGACCGTATACTTCAGATCGGTCGTCATTGTCTCGAGGACGTGATCCATTAATGCATCTCGGATGTCCTGTACGTATACACAAATGATTGGTATGCTCAGCATTGAGAAGCTAGTCCATCCACGTACACCAAGAGGAATGAACTGGTTCTTCTTCGTGGCCTCCAGGAGCTCCAGTTGCGCGCGCAGATCGCCCATGCCAGGTAACTCCACAGGCGCAGGTCTCTTCACACCCGTCGTATTGTTCTTCTTGCTCTTGGCCTTCTCCTGCTCTTGCTGCTGCTGCTTGGTCGTCGCCGCCGTCACGAAGAACGGCGTTCCAGTCATTTTCGTGATAGCCCAGTGACGCTTCTTGCATCAACCTCATGGAGTTTTGTGATTCGCCAAAAATATCTTCATAATCCATTCGGATTGGTTGATGAGAAATGATATTGTATCAGTTATGAAAGATACGCGAGCTGTCCAGTCACCTCGAAGATCACAACTGGAGATGACGAGTAAAAATGGCGACTCAAGTGCCGACCGGATCGCGACGGCCGCGCGTGTCGTGATGACACGTAGTGGAGAGGAGGGATGGGGATTGCATTGGCTTGTGGTCTGCTGTGTATGTGTATGTGGCACGTGACAGTGTGTTCATGGTGATACGGGGCGAGCCACCGGCGGTTTTTGGCGAAGCCGTCGTTGTGGGGGCGCCGTTCCTCAGAATCTTGATGGGAAGCTTCAAGGCACTACCTTCCCATTGTAAGGGGGAACATACAGTAATATGCATCTCCACGTTTCTCCTTGGTGACACGCTGTTAGTGGCTCGTCCACTTGCGCTTGACGCTAAGGAGAGTGTGGTGTGATCTGAATTATGCA